>JAPSGF010000021.1:3628384-3662531 GCA_035772895.1 Perdix hodgsoniae | reverse complement strand
AGAGAAGAGAAGAGAAGAGAAGAGAAGAGAAGAGAAAGAAGAGAAGAAGAAGAACGATTTTGTCTGGTCAGCTTGTTTTGTTCCCCTTTCACCCTCCCAGTGCCAGGGGCATCTCCTGATCCCACTGGGAAATTTGCTTATGAAAAGGCTGAACAAAAATGAGCAAGGCAGCAGCCTCTACAGGTGCAGATTTGGAGTTTAGGATAAACACCTCCAAGCTTGGATTTCCTGCCTTCCACTTATGGTAACTGTCTAATCTAGCTATCCATTCACCTTTCCTTTCATCCCAGGATGTCTAGTCTGATCTAACTGTTTGTCCTTTCATCCCCACTATCTTCCTCTTGATCTGTGTTTTTTAGAGCTCATTCATCACACCTTACAACTTCTAAGGCACCCACAGAAGGCCACAAAGTTTCTCTTTACATTTTAGCCAAAGTGCTGGGAGGGATGGAAGGTGCAGCCTCTATGGAGAGGAGTTGTTACTTCTTGTTCAAATCACACCTGAAAGCACGCTGGTGAGTACTCTGGAAAGAAATGGAATTGTTCACATCCTTGAAGCATTTATTTAAATGTTTGCCCACTGGAAGTGGGCAGGTTCCAGTGGGCTTCATTAATTACATGACTTTCCTAACTGCTGCTTTCTTGATATTGGATAGGGTATGTGAGCGTGAGGGGCATTAACAAGCAAATGGGTAACATAGGGCACCAACCAAGTAAACGGGTAATGGAAGACATTAAGATGAAAGGGAGCACTCCAGAAAGGCTGCTACATTCACGGACACATTTTTGACCTGTTGCTGCATTTCCAGACCAGATTGATGATGATTTCTAAAAAGAAATGGAGAACGTAGAGAACATCTGAATGGGAATAAAAACCTGAACATGTGACAAAAGTGGCTCTTTGAATATGGGACTGCCTTAAGGGTCTTTATTTCAGATCTAAACAATGAAGGCCAGAGTGGAAGTGGTCAGTGGAGATGAGAGAAATGAACCATCTATCAGCACAAGCTGCTGTGCATCCCCTGCCTTGGGATATGTGTACTGATTTCCTAAGCAATCTCTAACTGGCAAGCAGCTTCAGTCAGTGATTTAGGGAACAAACTTAGCTTTACAGGGAATACCTCTTTGGGAAGGTCTCCCTCTCACTCTCCCTTGCTCATTCCTTCTGTTCTTTTATTTCTTCCCCCCTGCCTCAAAAGGCGAAGTTGTTCCTTGGGAGCTCTTTTGAGTGGAGAGAACCATGGCGAGATTCTTGTGTTGGCACTGCTGATGTTAATGGGTAACACCGGGGCCAAAGGTCCTTTAAAGCTCCCACATCTGCAGCTTTGTACAGACCTCACCTCCGAAACGCCTCAAAGTGTGTAGCCAGGCAGGGCTTAATGTGTATTAGCAAGACAAAGACCTGGGGAGGGGAGGAAAGGGGGATGAGTTTTAATTTACTGAAGATTTATTAGGCCTCATGAAATCAGCCTGAACCACCCATTTTCTATATCATCTGCCCACATCTAAAGGGGGTGGCTTTGTTGCGGGGCGATGCTCGTTGAGAATTATCCCGCAACAAATCTCAGCAGCGTGAAAGGGACACAGACGGGAGCAGGACGTGGAGGAGGGTTCATGCTCCCTACACAGAGCCCAAAATCTGGAAATATGGAAATGTGGGAAGGCCATTCAGGCTCGGTCCTGCCTTCCCTTGACTTTTGTTTGTGGGATGCATGTTCTCTTTGCTAAGCCTTGCTTGCTGAAGTAGATGAGTGAGATATCAGGAGGGCAGAGAGACAAAGCTGAGGGCATATTGCGAGGGTCTGGAGCTGGAGGGATCTGTTTTGGGGAAGGAGTGATGCATCTGTGTTCATATAGACAGAAAATCCTTTCAAGTAACCTAAGCCTACAACTGTTTACAAGGGTGGATAGTGATAGGATGGGGGAAAATAGTTATAAACTGAGACAGGGGGGCGTTAGGTTGGATATTAGGAGGAAGTTTTTCACCCAGAGGGTGGTGAGGCACTGGAACAGGTTGCCCAAGGAGGCTGTAACATCCCTGCAGGCATCCAAGGCCAGGCTGGATGTGGCTCCGGGCAGCCTGGGCTGCTGGTTGGTGACCTGCACATAGCAGGGGGTTGGAACTGGATGAGCATTGTGCTCCTTTTCAACCCAGGCCATGCTATGATTCTGTGGTAAGATCGGGATTAAGACTTTAATGCAACTCACAGAGCTTTAAAGTATGTCTCTTAGAGCTCTCTGAGCTATGGTGTGGCCAGGAGTTCTTGCAAGTGTTCCTGGGGCTGCCCACTGCTTTTTCCAGAAGAGAAGGAATTTCTTTGAAGGTTAAACTGTCCAAGATCTCCTCAGTATTTTCCTTGCTCATAACATTGAGGTGAACCTGGGTGGTGAACTGTGCACATTTATTCCAACGTAAAACCTGTCCCAGTTTCAGCACAGACCGGTGCAGGTGGTTATCAAAGCACAAGGTGTGAGAGTGAGCAGAAGGATCTGTCTGAAACAGATGTAAAAGGGATGTTCTTCAGAGCCAACGGCTCTGAACAGGCTGCCTAGAGGTTACACAGAGGGATGCAAACACCTTATTAAGAGACGTGGGGCATCTTGTATCTGATTTAGACAGCCAGTTATATGCATATTTGATCTATGTAAATAAATGCATATTTGATCTATGTAAATAAATGCGTCGTCTGCCTTTCAGTCCTTGTCTGATATCCATGGCCTCCTCTCCTGCAGTTCTAAGCCAAGATAGAGGTGAACCACCCAGCCTTGCTGTCCAAATGCTCCTGGCCATCACATTTAATGGTTTTCATCTTTCTGGTGAGGTAGAGTTTGAATGGATAGCTGTGGGAAGTACTCCCTGCTCCGGAGCATTGTCCCTGGTAGTTCTGCTCAGAATGAACAGAATATAGTGCAGGGGATTTGAGAAGAGGAAGGAGGTAAAGGAATACATTTTGGTCTGATCTTCAGAAATGAGGCATGCTCTCACCTCTGATCAGTGAAAATGCCTCCTGGCACTGCAGCCTGTTTGAAACAAGTCACCTTCTCTTGTAGGAAAGAGCCAAGCATTTTGGGACGTTGTCACCAAAAAAAAAGAAAAAAAAAAAAAAAAAAGAGGAGGGAAAAGGAGGAAAAAAACCTTTTGCTGAACGAGGAATGAACAGGATGTCCTGAGAAATCTTCACTTCTTTTACTGCTTATAGGACTGTGTAGACAGGAGAGAAGCCTACAGAAGTAGCTCGCATGCACTCACACACACACACAACCCACTCCCAGGCATTCCCCCTATTCAATGCCATCAATTAACCCCCACGGGAAGGTCATGGTAGGGTGCAAAGGGGCCTGGTTCTCTCAGGCGGTGACTGCAATGGCTGTGTGGTGTGGCACAGAATGACCGTGTGGGGCCCTTCTGTGCTTCATCCATGGACATGGAGGTGACCTGGGCAGTGAGAGCCATGCTGGGTTCAGGCACATCAGTGGCATGGAGAGGCGCTGTGGGAGTAGGAGGTGGTGAGAGGAAGCAGTGGGAGCCTTGGCCAAGGGTCCCCTTGCTGGGAGAAGGGTTTCTTATGAACCTGGAGCCACCCTGAAGGTCCTGCTGTTACTGCTGACCCTCATCATACCATTCTGTGGGTGTGCTGGGACCCTTCCCATGGACAGCCTGCATGGCATAGCAAAATGCAGTGGGTTGGGCAGTGTCTCCTGTGCTTCCCTGCAGGATGTGCGCTAACAGCAGCAGGATGACTTGATGATTCCCCAGAGCAAGTGCTTGCAACAAGCCGAGGCCCTGAAGGTCAAAAAACATTTGGGAAACTGCTAATTCCCAGGTCAAATGTCAGACAGGCAGGTTGTTGTAACCCGCAGGAATTGTCATCTACCAGTGAAATTTAAATTAAAGTCTTGTGCAAAGTTCTCAATCGATTAAACATTTCAGAGCTGCCAGTTTGGGTGTTACTGAGAGTAGCTGTTACATTCTGCAGCAGCTCCTGTCACAGCTTGACGGGTTTGGCAATAGAGGTGTTCACAAGTATTTTTAAGTATCATGTCTCAGGGAAAGGTTTGTGTGGGGATGACAGCAGCAAACACCAACGTCCCTGTGAATGTGTGTGTGTTTCTTCTTGGGAGAGCTGGGACTCGTCTGCACCGAGAATGGGACACGGTGGATGGATGGACACTGTCCAACCGCAGAGCCACGCGGGATCATGCGCAAACAGCAGAGCATGTAAAAGTAGAGCAGGCATTCGCAGGTATTTGGGTGAAAGAACCAGCGTGCAAGTCGAGAATCAGTCCCACAAATCCTCTTCTTGGCTGTACTTTGTGAATTTATTTCTAATGTGTGATTATATCCGTATGATATGTGTCACAACAAGAGCCTAAGGACCTCCCTTGTGCTGCTTTCTGTCTAAATGCAGTTTGCCATGTGACCGGCTCCAGCTTCACAGCTAAGTGCCTCGCATTGATGCTTTCCAAGGCAGCTCCCTGGGAGCTGCATGGGCTTGTCAAGGGGTTAAGATTCTCCCCATTGATACAAAAACGCCTTTAGACATTGCTTTTCTTGAAAAACACGGTCTGAACCATTGAACCCCTTTGGAGTTAGAAAGGTGTTCATCCACCCTCGGGAGAAAAGATGAATGGTGAACAGAAAAGTTACAGTCCGTGGTCAGGCTGAGCAAACATGTAACTTTTGGAAAGCAGTCAAAGGAAGCTGAAAAGCCATCTTAGATACGGAGCTGAGCATGAGTCACCCCGGGAAGTCAAAATAGACTGCTCAAGTACTTCACTTCAAAGCCTTCAACACCATCAACTCTCAAGCATCCCAGGAATGTCATTGCTCTTCAAAGGAGGCAGAGAGGGATCGCTGTGTGTCATGCATTCACCTCTTTGTAAGGAGAACATCTAACAAAGCCCTTTACTGGGTGTTCAGTGGGAGGCTGCTGGGTATGGGTTTCCCCATTTCAGTCTGGAGCACATGCACCAAGCCCTGACCTCCATCCCATGCCATGTGTACACCGGAGCCCTGAAACAGATTTATTTAATTGGGAAGAAAGTAACGCCACTGATTTCCCAGGCAGTGCAATGAGATCAGCATCCGAGTTCTCTTTAGCCCAGCCAAACACCTGTTGCTGACAGCAAGTTTCAGCAGTGTGATAGGATAGGTCCTGCTTGGAGGCTGGCTGTGGCTGCACCCCATCCCTGCTGGGTCCCAGCACTGGGTGATGTCCATGCCATGATGTTGAGTTCATGGCAATTTCCCTTAAAGAACAAAGCTGGAGACCCATATTTTATTCTGCCACGTGTTTCAAAATCAACTGATTATGCTGATGTGAAGTGTCTCCTTTTGAAAACACAGTGCTGTCTATAGGAATACTTCAAACCTACCTAAAATTCTCAGTTATTTTTATTATTTTATTAGGGAACACTAAAATGAGAAATCTCCCACTGCTTCGGTAGACAGCTTTTAGCAGAAACTGAATTTTTCACTATCCTTCTGGGTATGCAGGCCTTGAGCATCAAACTTCTTTTCCTGAAGATCTCTTCTTCCAAACTTGTATTATTTTTTGCATTATGTTTCAATCTCATCCCCAGTGTGAAAGAACAACTTGGACAGATCAAAAAATCACAGGAAAATGCTGTATTTCTTTTAGTAAAACATATCTGGAGGAAGACATGGAAATCTTGCCATTGCTGCCACTGGGAAAGATTTGTAAATGAGTAGAAGAAAATTAATAAAATAGCAGGGCTTAGTTAAAGCAAAGAGGAATACAACATAATGAAACAGAAACCGGAGAGGGAATTTGAAGTGTTAGAGGCTGAATGCAATTGCTTGAGTTGGAACCCAACCAGCGTCCTGGGGCTAACACCTCTCCTCCATGGAAAGTGCTATAGGATCTGCAGTATTTATAATGCTTGGGAATCTGGGTTTGTGACTTGTCCAAGAAATGGATTTTAAAAATAAACGTTGATGCTGCTGAGGATTCTCACTTGCAGGAGAACCTGGGGGCAGGCCATAGATTTAGTCGAGACTAAATATAAATGCAGCATCTAGGTGACTTAGGTGCCAAAGTTCGACTTTCCAAAGTCACTTGGTTCTTTAGGCCCAGATCCAACGGAGTGCTTTGGGTCCTTGCTGGGAGACAGGAGCTCAGTTTGATGTTACACACATGTACTTGGTTAGGTCTGGATGCCGAAGACCAAATCTCAGTGTAAGTCTATAAGATATAAGCTGTTAAGTCACTAAGCACCTCTGAAAATATGACCTGAACATATGGGAAATACAGTTTCCATGAATTTAGCACTTGGAAGCAAAGTAAGTCATACCAGTTCTGTTAGATTGGTAAGCCTGGGCTATTGGTTTGCACCGTACTTTTTCCATGCTTCTTGTCCAGGTTAATGCAATGCAGTCTCTTGGGTTGCCCTGGCAGTCAGTGAAAGAGACACATCTCCCAACAGACATCACGTGTGGCAGAGATGGGTGAGCAGGATTGCCCTGTCTCCATGCAAAGTGAGATGGGGCACAGCCCATGTGCTCATGTAGGCACATGCTAAAAAGCCCAGTGGAGCTTTTGAAGCCTTGGCACCGTGGTGTCTTAAATATAGAGAGTGTGCAGGGGGGGAAACATCCTGCTTCTGAGCTGTGTCCATTCCAGGATGGTGCATCCATCCATCTGCTCACAGACCAGCCCTTGGTTGGGGAGAATTTTCCCATGATAAGACCCTGGTGATGTTTACATTGGAACTGGCATAATTAATGGGTGCTGTGCTGCCACACTATGTGCCTTGCAGAGGAGATTTGCAGGATCTGGAAGGAAGCCCAAAACTCAAAAGCCTGTAATTGGTTTAGTAACGAACTAAAGCAATGTAGGAAGATACTGCATTAAGGCCTCTCATATAAATGCTGCAGGCAGCGATGCAGGATTAGCTGAGCTATCTCTACCTAAGGTGGCCCCAGAGATGTACTTTTGAAGGAGTCTTCTAAGGACCCACCAAAAGGAATGTATTTTAGGGCTAAACCAGCAGTGCTTGTCCTTCCTGACCTTCAGCTGTCTGGGGAGTTGTCAGATGGGTGCTAGAAGGTGGCATCTGATGCCTGCGTCATGCTGGATTGATAAAACTGGGTCTGCTCTGCAAGTCACTTCAGGATCTGACCCAGTTTTTGTCTGAAGTCTGTGGGAGCTGCGTGTGCTCAGCCCTTTTTAAGCAGAGCCCATTGCTTTTGGTCCTAAAATTGGATTTAGGTGCTTTCTGGATTTAGGTCAGCATATCTGAAAATACAGGTAGTGAGGTGCTACTGTGTTACAGGGAGGGTAAGGCCACAGCCCTCCCATGCAGGGGTCAGGAAGCCTGGCTGATGCTGGTGCTGCATCCCTGTGATTGCAGGGAGTTACCCCACTAGCCCTGAATACTCCTGTGACATAACCAGTGGGGTCTGGGGGCTCAGAAAAGAAACTAATGATTCCCAGGGGCATGTTTTATGTCTTGGAGAGCGGTCTGTGGGGTTATCTGGGAGCAAAAGGCCTGCTGGGAAGTGTGGGATGGCTGCATAGGGTTCAGGAAACAGAGATGGGAACTGCCTTGTCAGTGTGCTCTGCAGGAAGCATTCTGGTGTGGAGTGCTGATACCTGCACCTGGATTTTGTCTTTGGAAGACTTTACACATTCAGTTCAAAAAGACAGGGAACAAATCAGCAAAAGGACCACGGAGGATTACCAGTCAGAGGGAATTGGACCACTCATTGTCAGCTGGAGCAGAGAACACAAAGTGTGGGTGAACTTTCAGTTAGAGCAAAATGGATGCGGGCTCCCTGAGGAGCATCATGGCCTTGTCCTTAATATCACAGCACCTCTTTGTTGCCTAGCATCCTCCAGATTCCTTACAGAGCAGCCATGGGATGCCAAGATGTCACCATGGAGGGCACCAGGATGCCTCCCTTGTACACCTTGTTCATTTTTTCAATTGGATGCTTGAGTTCAGGGAAACGTGCGAAGCAGGAAGGTCATAACCCCCTCCCCAGCCCCAAACGCTGCTTCTGAACCTGTTCAGGAGGTTCCTGGTGACTTTAAATGGAGTTTGCAGGGGTACCTGCAGCACCTCCATGACACGAGTTGGGCCCCAGGCATGGAGACAGGACAGTCACTGCTGAGAGAGGTGCTTCCAAACAACTCAGAGCAAGGAGGAGTGCATTTGCTTTGATCTATCAGCTTCTATCGTTTGTAAACATCTATTAATTGGCTGTGTCAGGCCCAGATCCTTATCGTCTTCTAGTCTAATTTCCCCTGTTCGATACATTTCCTCCACTATAAAAATACCCATCACCCACCCCTGTCAGCACAGATTAAATCTAACGCTCTTTCTTTCAGCTCCTCTCCCCAGTGAGGTTGTAAAGCTGTCAGCCCCGCACTTGACAAGAGCCAGGCCGCCCTCCTTCCCTTTGTCTCCTGAAGGAGGAAAATATTTAGGTGTCACTGGTGGGATGGCTGCGGTGGAAGTCAACAGACCTCGACCCATCTATTGATCTGAGCCACAAGAGGAGAGAGGAATTTCCACCTCCAGCAGCTCTGACACTGCTGGTAACCAGGGCATATCCATCCCTGTGCCTCAAAGCCTTCAGATGCTGATGCTCAGCCTCTGGGAATGGAGGAAGCCCTCAGAACCCCCCAGCTGCTGGTGTAAGTGTGGCATCCAAACAGCTTTTCAGGAGGCCAGGTTCCTCAGTGAGAGGTTGATAAGGGGCGTGATGCTGGAGGAGAAGTGTCCCCTTCCAGGTCTCTGAAGCACAGCTTAAGGGCTGAGTGTTTTCCAAACCTGCTGGCTGAGTGCTAACATCAGGCGCCATCCTTGGATTTATGTAAAGAGCAGAGGAGGTGGCAGTGAATGGCACATGTCTCTGTATTTACAGCACAATAAGTGATGCAAGCTGCCTGAAATCCCCTCTCATGTGGGCCCTGCAAATAGACTCAGCAGTTGCCTGCTTTGGCTTTTAGCAGCAGACAGAGGAGAGAGGGTCTGCAACCCTGCTGGACTCAGTGAGCGGTGTCTGAGCATCCCTGCAGGCAGCTGGAAGGCTGAACTCTGCTTCCCTGCTGAGCCAACAGAACGTGTATTGCTGTGGGGAAGGAGGAGAAACAGAATAGCAAACATGGAGCAGGGAACATCAGCTGCGGCATGGCAGGAGACAACCAGGGGAGAAAACACCTCCTCTTGCTCCAGCCCACCTAACATACAGCATTTCCAAGCCAGTTTTTGGCAGGAGAAGCCCCAGGAGTGGGGCAGTGCATCCAGGAGGAGGTGCTGGGACATCGTGGTTGTCCTGTGCAGGACAGAGTTATCTCCTGGAGGCACTTGGCAGCTCAGCCGGCACCTTCAGAGCCTGATAAGATCCCATCATCAGCATGTCTGAGCCGGGAGTGTTTGCCTGGTGATAAGGAGTGTCTCAGGATGGTCCTGGGCAATACCCCGAGCACTGTGGACTGGGCTGGGTGTCACTGGTGCCCTGTGCTCCCCGTGTAACTCAGGACGTCAGTGCATTTAATGTGCATGTTAGCTCACCATGAAATATTGACTATGCTTAAATAAATGATGCAGCCAACTTTCAAGGAAGAAAGTGCTTATTTTGTCAACACAAAATATCCCTCTGTGCCTTTACCCTCGTTAGTCGGTCTGTGGTGTGGAAGTTCTCTGAATGAGGGCTTTGTGTCTGGCTCCGCATGATGTCCCTTGGAGGATGGAGGTGGTGTTAGAGCTGAAAACTTGGGCTGGCCTTAAAAAGTGAAGAGTTTTAACCTGAGGATGCCAGAAAGATGGATTCAAAACGTTCTTTCAAACAAACTTGCAAATAAGATGTTTGTCAAACCCCACTCTCCCCTGCAATGTGTTTTAGGTGATGGATAGACTGCACAACTCTGTTAGCTTTCTTTTTCCTTTCTGCTCCTCCATGGTTTCACTCAGGCTCTCTCTCACCGCCTCGTTTTACATTTGTTTTCACAACACCTTACAAATAGCTGTTTTTTAATAATGTATCATTGGAGGCTCTTTCATAGGCTTTTGGTGCATCAATTATTGAAGCCCAGCCCCGGTGCTCCCTGTTAATAATGGTGGTGGATTTTTTTTCCTGGTTTGTTTATGTCCATGGGTTAAATTTTTCATGGGAATGCTGTGGAAGGCATTTGCCAGGGAACCAGGATAGCACAAGGAAGCAGCCACCATCCTGCCTTGTTGGGGATGGCTGGAGCTGCAGGCTTGGGTTGGACTCAGCTCGTCCCCAGCTGCTGCTGCTGCACAATCAAAACAATGCCTGGGAAACTTGCCAAAGCTGCTCGTGCCCACGGGCAACTAGAATGTTAAAATCAATATTGGCAGAGAGACCTGAACACGGCGCTCGGCGCTGCTATTCATGAACCAGCAGCACTATGGGGACCTGCCAGCCCAGCTGAACCTGCCTCCTGACTTCTTTGCTAGGGCAGTAGTAGTTATCACTGGGCATTTCCCCCGCAAATGTTTCCATTCTTTCAAAAAATTGGCTTCCATTTTACTTTGAAGTGACTGAGTGTAAAATGCCCATCTGTCTCTAATGGTTTCCTTCATTTTGCAGAGGGTGGTGCTGTTCTCAGTGGTGGGGTCATCATTCTGTGCAACATGGGGAAATGCTGACAATAGGATCACATGAATCCTGTTGAGATTGGAAGAGAACTTGGAAGTCCCTGATCCAGCCTCTTGCTTAAATCAGGACAGCTCTGTGGTCAGACCGGAGCACTGATGGCTCTATCCATTCTGGTCTTGACGATCTCCAAAGGTGGAAACTAAGCACCCTCTCAGGGCATCCTGCTCTGATGCTTGCCTGTACTCATTTTTTACCTCTTAACAATTGTCATAAACTCGTGGGAATAGTAATTTACCTGCTGACACACAGCTCAAGCCGCCTGCAGTTGGAGCTAACATGCTAGACATACCACCTCAGCTGGGTCAGCAGCAACACAGCATTAATAACAGCCAACAGAAAAGCAGCCCTGGACAAAGAGCAGCTCCATCTGCCCAGGTGCTCTCCATGTCCTTCTCTAGTGCCCTGTGTTGGGGGACACAGCATCATGGCTGTGTGAGAGCATCCTCTGCTTGAGTACCGCGATGCAGATTTTTCCCCTTATTCTACTTCCCAACTAGAGCCAAGTTCTAAGAGAAGATGTGGAGGTGAAGGCTGTTGATCCCATTAACTTCTGGATCAGCTTTTCCTGCACAGAGAGATCTTAATTTTTAATTCAGTTTTACCTTACTTTGAGGCATCACTAAGACCTAATGGTCAGGCAGCACTCAGTCAGGCATCCCTCCCAGAGCTTGTATGGATTCAGCAGAAACATGCACTGAGCACATGTCACTGTTGTGCCAGTTGTGTACCATGGAGTGGGGAAGATGCAAACAGGAGGGTGCAGGTGGGGAGCAGAGCACTGGGCAGATTCAAGGTGAAAAAAAGCAAAGCAGAAAGAGTCCAGCTGCAGCTGAGGTGGTTGTAACGTCTTGCTTGTGGATTTTCTCACGGATCAGCAGCTCACAGTAAAACTCATGAGTGAGCCTGGGCTTTGCTGCAACCTGAGGCTGTTACTGCTGCAGCTGCCTGCTGTTCCCCGGGCTTCATCACCTGACATGACTACGTGAGTTTGGGTCCTTATGAATGCCTTTGCTACTCGAGCTGGAGCATCCTTTGCTCATCCTTCCCATTGTCCCCTGCCCTCCAGCTGTTGGGTTTCCCACCAGCTTTCAGCCCCATGGTGTGCTCTGCACTCTTCCTCTTGCTTTTCTGGCTCATGTGTGTTCACATGCAAGTCTTTTTGGGGCCCATTCCTATGCTATAGTAGTGTGTGCCACAAGAGATGCTGAGCTAGCTTTGCACTGTAGCAGGGAGTGCTCATGGCACTATGATTTGCAAGAAAGCGTGCTTAGATGGCATAAAGTTGCAAAATCACAAGGGGTGACCAGTATTATGGAACTGGGGGTCTCATGATGTAGGAGCAGGTCTGAGCTGAGCTTGCATACCTCTCTCTGGCTTATCTCCTTGGTTTTGGTCTCCAGGGACATTTCTAGAGATGGAGAATGCATTTCACCATGTGGTTGCAGGTTCAAAGCAGTTGCAATTGCTCTGTGGGATGGAGGGTTATGCATCAGGCGGAGCTCAGCAGGGGTTTGGGACAGCAGGGCTGCTCCTGCTCTCTGGGGCGGTGGAAGAAGCACAAGATGTGCTCTGAATTCAGCTGTACCCTGAGGTTACGTTTCCTTCTCTCTTAAAACTGAAAAGGAAATTGGTTCACATTTTTTGCTTAAAATGCAATAGCAACCTGGCTGACACCTTGACTTTTTTCCTTTATTATTATTATTATTATTTCTCTCCTCTGTGGCCAGCCCTGCCTGGTTTCTAATGAGAAAAGGCCGGGGGAATCAGCTGAGCGTACCTCCCACTTCTCTTAATAAAAAGCTGCTGTTGGAGCAAGGTTCACAAAGCAAGTTTGCTTTGCTGGCCTAATCCACACTCCCTCATGGTTTCATACTGCTGAGAATTAAAGAGATGAACATTCCTGTGCTGTTAATCTGGTAACAATAAGCCAGGGAAGCCGTGGTAGTTTACAGAGAGGGCAGCACGGCCACAGCTGGACAGATGTTTGACTGCACGCGACAATTTATGTAGGCACCAGCCTTGAATCCAGCCTTGTGTTTCTCATTTTGGTGAATAGAGCAAACACTAGATGTTACAGGGAGCAACTGATCCTTTCACTGCTAACACATCGTGCTTTGGCATCTGGTGGCACGGGTTGGATCTGGTAGCCTTTATTCAGAATATCTCCTGATGACTTTGTGCTGGGATGAAAGAGAAGTTGGTTCCCAACTAAGTGAATGTGCCTATTTTGGAGGCCTGGGAAGTGCCATGGGGAGGTGTGGAAGCAAGACCCAGGCAGGGCTCTTTGCCCCCTTTGTCACAGCCCAAGGCTGCCACTCAGATAATCACGGACACTGGGAATTATTGATATGATGCACATCTGTGGCATTTTGTGAGCCTGTAAATCAAAGCTGAGTGGGAGCCCTGGGTGCTGTGTGCTCCCCAAGAGCTGATCCCACCGGGCTCTTCACTGCTGTGTTGAACCAGAAACCCAGAAACCTGCAGAGGTGCCCAGAGAATTCTAAAGGAACAGCCTCAGCAAAGCCCATCCTCCTGCCAAGCTAACAGCTGCAGGGCCAGAGAGAGGAAAATGTAATTAAAAAACCCCTGCAGGTTTGATTTTTATATAACCTCTTCCCTGCTGTGGTTTTCCACATCTGCTGATGATTTCTCCTCTCCCTGTCCCCTCTCTCAATGCTGCCCAGCTGCTCTTCACCTCTGCTGAATCGCACCTGAGCTGCAACCTCCTTCCCGAATCATAGAGCCATGGAATCATTAAGGTAGGAATATACCACTGAGATCATCAGGTCCAATGGTCAACGCACGACAGCCATGCCCACTAAATACAGGGGAGTGAGTGGTGCTGTCCGGGGGGGGGGGTGTTCTGTGTGGGGTGTACCCATATCCACAGTAGAGGTGCTCACTGCTGCACCCAGGGACAGCTCACCCCCCTTGCTGCCATGCAAGACCCTACAGGCTTCAGCAGGCTTCAGGTCAGTTCCTGCATGCCGGTCACTCCTGGTATCTAAATAGCTCCATTAATTGTGCATATGACAAAAAGATGGATGGATGAGAAAGGACACGGCTTCCCCCACCCCAATTAGTACTTCATCAAACAGAGGACCTACCCCTCAGGACACCAGGCAGGGCTTGGTCGCAGAGGCAATCTGCATACCTCCAGGACAGGGAGGTAATGGGCTGAGATTATCGGTCAATATTTAAATACAGACAAGATCTGAGCTCTTTCGGAATTGCCACTCAGCCTATTGTGGCAATGACGCTCGTGCCCAGGATCCCTCATTTTTATCATGCTACATTACCCTCAGGGCTTTTGCATTCCCACACCACTTGACCTCTTGACTCTGTTATCTCCATCCTGGAGCAAACAAGAAACGTTTTATTCCCACCAGCAAGCTGTCACTCACATCAGCAGCTTCTGCTGAGAGTGCTGGGCTCGTTGTGCTCCATCCTCTTGCCTGCCCCACTGGGAGCTCTGCCTTCCCGAGGTAGAAAACCCAGGCATAATAAATCCGCTCTCTCCGTGCTTTTGGACCACTTGCTCCTTCTTAAGGTGGTAGGGCAGATTTATGGCCAATTTTTTAATTTTATTTATGCCTCTCCCCCTCCCCACCCCCATCACCAATGATTTTTTCTTTTCCTAGGTATCTTTCAGTCAGTCATAAAGATAAAGAGAAGGATCTGGCTGAGCACATTGACAGTGAACAGTTGCATCGATCAGTGGTGGTAATTACAATTAAGATAACTCCCATCAAAGTGACCTTATTTGCTCTGCTGCCTTCCTCTGTGGTTGGAGATATCAGCCTCAACCTGACCAAAAGAGTGAGTCTATTAGTACTAACTCCTTCAATCCATCTGTGTAATTCTGTATTTACTGGCTTCTCTAATTAGCCAGCACCATATGCAAATTAAGAAATCTATAGGTAGATTAGATATCAATCTTGCAGATATTGGACAGGTGTCAGCTACCACAGCTGACTCTGCAACAGCAGGAGCTGAGCTTTGCTAGGACGCATCAGCCTTGTTGCTGTAGGGTGAGGTGCGAAGACCTCGCGGAGGTTCTGCTTTGAGCTTCTTAGCTTCTTTCGTGTGATCCTCCACTCCATCCATGGCTCCGCAGATGGATCAGTTCTGCAGTTCCTGGGCTCACGCCAGTCCCTAGGACCAGGCTTTAGACCAAAACACCTGTCTGCACCAATCTGTACTCTGCTTGGTAGCTTTTGGGTTTTCATCTCGAAGTACTGAGTTGCTCATTGGCTCAAGACCTGGGCAAAAACCCTTATGGGGTTGCTCAGGGCTGGGGTGGTACCTGCATGCCATTTGTTCTCTGCAGCTTGAGGATAGAGCTTGCTGCACAGGGGTGACCCCATTCCCAGGTGTCCACAAGGCAAAGTGTACCACATCAACACCCGCATGCAGACAAATGACTGTGGCCATTGTAAGGCCTCCGTAAAGCCCCCATTGAAATTAATGGCAAAACTCCCAGAGATTTCAAAGGGATCAGTCCTGAATGTTTGCAATTCTCCCCTAGACTTATCATATATCCTCAGTGCTGTGTGCTATTTCCATAACAAGAGGTATGGCATTCCCCTACTTCCATGTTTGTTAACTAACAAAGACAGATTTCAACGCTTGTAGCCTTCCCAAATTTGTCAGGCACTGAACAGTCTCCCCTGGCTCCGTACGAGCGCGTTCCCAAGCACCGTGCCTCGTTAGCGCCGTGATGGGACCTTGTTCGGATGCTATGAATATGCATCAGGGCTACGGTTGGGGTTTTGTTGGCATACACAGTGACTTTGTCATTTAATGGTCTCCAGGGCTGTTTTAATCAACATGCACATTTTGCGTGTCAGCTTATTTCACTTCACTGCTTATTATTTTATTTACAAATATTCTGGCATGTGCTCGAATTTATTCTGTCCCATGCGTTTGTGACTTCCTCCTCTCTCTTCTGTGCCCTTCTCAAGACAAGGTCTGTGCTTTCCCTTGCTTTGTCATAGGGAGAGATCGAATTTACCCTCCGCTGAGCTTTACTTTGCTTCATCCCCCATTCCAAAATGCTCGTCAATCTGGGGAGGGGGAAGAGGGAGGGGTGCTCACCCAAATAGGATTTACAGCAGCGTGTGAAGTCCTCAGCACTGGGGTTGGGATGGTCTGGGCAGACACACAGACCGTGTCAGGGCCACCGGGGATGAGGCTCTGTGTTCTGTGTCAGGAGCACTGAGCCCATCGTGGGGACACTGGGTGTGGTGATGAGAAGGGTAGGTGCACCAGGGGCTGCCCAAAGGATGCTCCTGCTCTCTATGTGAGTGGTGAGTGGGTGGGAAGAAGATGGGTTTTACAGGGACAATCTGGGCTGGCCAAAGTGGAGGAGTACAGAACTCTTCAAACACACGCTTGTCCCCCTTCTTAAACACTCCCATCACTTCCAGCATTTATCTTCAGGTCTGGGGGAGGTGGGAGAAGATGTCTTTTTGGGTCTTAGCACGAGCGCTTTTCCTCCAAACACTCACCAGTGCTGGTGTTTCAAAGGAAAGGTGCCTGCCAGAAGTTTGGAAATAAGTATTCAATCCGTGCTCGTGGGCCTTGGCACGTTTCCCATCACAACTGCCAAGATGTCCAAACCTAAAACGAGCAGCACAGCATCTTTAATAATTCACCGACCAATGCTTTAAAAAGATGTGTGGTTTATATTCATGCCAGCACTGCCCCTCCCTCCCCTCTTCCCCATCTCCCCTTCCTCTCCTTTCCTTGCAGGTGGTCTATTTAATTTCAATTTCAAGCTGCTGCCTCCTGCTTTGGTTCAGCAAAATGACGTGTCTTGACCTATTCATTTCATGTTTCCAAAATCTTTTACATTTCCTGCCTCCTCTGCCCCCCTCCCCCTCACAAAGGAAAAAACAATCCCAACTCACAGAGTGAAGGATTTCCCCACGTCTGTAGAAAATCTGGCCTCACTTATACCTGTAAAAACAGTTGTTTCCCTTATAGGAAATAGCTCGTATTGGCACCTGAATTTTGTTTTGTTTTGTTTTCCTGGTGAGATTTTGATAAGGCATTGTGTGATTTTGGTAATGGATGGCCAACCTCCATGAAGGTTTTTTGGGCTGCCAGAGTAAAGAGCATGTTTGCCATATAGGGGACTCCTATGGGGTCTTACCAGTTGAGACACCAACCAACTTAAGGGATTTGTGATGGGCTTTGGGCAAACAGAAGACAGGAGAGGGTCTGTGTCCCTGGGAGTTCACAAGGAGCACTAAGCATCCAGGCATGGGCTGAGGGCAGGGCACAGATGGACAAAGGCTGGAACAGGAACCCAGCTGGACCCTTCCTGCCCATAGGAACCCAACTGCAGCACCCAAGTCAGGAATCTCATTCAGGATTTCTCTCCCAGTAGGCTGAATTTTCATATTTCTTGGATAGTTTCAGATGCATTGAGTTTTGGTCTTATATTGAGGAGGGAATCTGTGGCTGAGCACCAGAACTCTAACACAAAGGGCAAAGCCAAGCTTCCCCTGCACGTTTGGTATGCAGCTGATGTTGAGGAAAGAATGTTGAGGAGAGGCATGTGATGCCTTTTGGAAAAGCAAAGGTCTCTCCTTAAAGGAAGAGGCATAGGTAGGACTGTGAGCCCCCCCTGGCATGGCCAGCTGAGTACTGGGCATGGGGGCTTTAGCAGGGATTGAGCTGGGGAGTCCTTGCTGCGTGATGGAGAGATAATGTCAAGCCCTTAGTAATCATCAGTTATTTTAGTTATAGAATCATAGAGTCGTAGAATCATTAAGGCTGGAAAAGATCACTGACATCATCAAGTCCAACATTCAGTCCATGCCCACCATGCACACTGACCATGTCTCTATGTGCCATATTTGCCCTTTTCTTGAGTACCCCCAGGGGCAATGACTCCCCCACCTCCCTGTGCAGCCTGTGCCACTGCATCACCACTCTTTCTGAGAAGAAATTTGTCCTAATATCCAACCATAACCTCTCCTAGCACAACTTGAGGCCATCAGCTCTCATCCTATCACTGTTATCTGGGAGCAGAGGCCAACCCCCATCTCATCACAACCTCCTGTCAGGGAGCTGTGGGGAGTGATAAGGTCTTCCCTGAGCCTCCTCTTCTCCAGAGACTGACCCATCCCAGTTCTCAGTTGCTGCCCATAAGATTTGTGCTCCAGACCCCTCACAGCTCTGTTGCCATTCTCTGAACATGCTTCAGTGCCTCAGTGTCTTTCTAGTCCACTGTGCACAGGTCTGCACATATGGACCAGATATCACGATATGCACCTGTACTGCTTTGGCAGAATTAATTTCTACTTTGAATGTCCTCAGACTGAAGACGTTGCCCTTTTCCATTCTCCTTTGTATGTATTTCTGTGTTTATATCTACCTGGAAATATCCAGCTATTAAATTTGCCTCTTTTTTTTTTTTTTTTTTAGCAGAAAACAAGCATTATTTGACACAACCAGTGCGACAGATCCCATTTGCCACCTGCCACCACACCGTCAGACGCAGCTGAAGCCCCTCGGCAGCACTGAGCCTTGTGCAGACCACACAGCTCTGGCACAACAGCACTTAGGGAGGGGGCAGGAGGTGCTGAGCCCCCCACTAACAGGGTTAGAGTCACTCCAGCTTTGCAGTGGTCTGTGCTGGCTGTGTAGAGGTGCGATGCAGGGTTGGGGCATACACTGGTGAGTAGCTTAACTTTTCATTTCCTGTGTGGTTTCGTATTAGGCAAGGTATGCATCACCAGGTTTAATTAATGCACAAAGCAGTGTTTTATGTACACGCTGAACTTCCAGAAATAAGTAGCGGTGAGATAGGCACATCAGCAAAGGGGTTGCAGAGTCACCAGAGAACCCAGCTGCCAGGATGGGGATGTTTCATTGGAGCTGATGTTGGACGTTCAGCATTCTTTGCAAAGCCTCTGTTAGGGCTCTCTGCTTTGGACCCCAAAAAACAGGAGTCAAATAAATCGCTTACAGAAGTAATCCTATTCAAAACAGTGTTGTGTTTTGAAAGAAAGAAAGAAAGTTTGCCTGGCTGAAAAATCAAACCCAGTGCTACGGTTGGTGCTCAGGCTTCCAGCTCCCAGAAAGATGTTCCAGGAGCTGGCTGCTGGCTGCCCGCCCTCCTCCCCATCATCTCCCATGTTTATGAGGTGCTGGGCTCTGTGATGCTCGCCTGCTGCTCCGCTCTGTGACGGGTCTCTGAGAACTGTTCTCCTGCCTGCCAGTTTTTCTTCAGCTTTGCAGCCGTGTTGCTAAATGGGAGGGCCTGGAGCTCGCAGCGGTGTGAGAACAGCATTAGCAGGGCAAGCAAAATTATTTCCTTGAAAAGGAGGCATTTTCTTTTCAAAAGTGGGTTCCCTGCTTGCTCAAAAGGGCTTTGGAGCCAGGATGAAAATTGCCACAGAAAAGAGAGAAAACAGAGAGCAGGAAAGACACAGAGTGAAAATGAGCGAAATTCAGCTGGGTCATTTCAGTCTGGGGGAGAGAAGGACAGGGGATGATAAAGATCTAAAAATTAGCTGCTGAAGATAGAGGGAAGCTGGAAGAAGTTTCTTCCTTTCTTCTTCAGCTTTGAAGGGAAGAATCTGACCTGGAAACACATTCCCCTCCCCCCCACAGAATGGTTCAGGTGCCCAAAGGATGAACACAGGACTCAAGGGTTGCATCTATACTAAATTATATACATAAGTAAAATGGCACAAGGCTCATCCTCTGTGCTGGAGATCACTGGCCCAGCCCAGCTCGCTTCACACAACTCATCTGCGCTGCTGCTTGGTGTTGCCTGATCCCACCTCGTACCAGAACACACAGGGCTATGGCCCACTAGGGCACATGCACATCAAGAAGCAGGGAGAACCATGATGGACCACTGTCCCTGTTCACTTTCTTGATACAGAGATAATCAAGAAGAGCTGGTGCAGCATGGCCACATCCCCAGTGGAGAGTAAACTCCATTGCTCACATATTCGTGCTTGATGGGAAGCACAGCAAGGCTTGTTAAAGAATGTGGGGTTGGAAATTCAAGTGTTCATTCAAAAAATATAGAGTTTTCTGCTCAATACCCTCCTGTGCATCCATGGCTTTGCTCGAATGTATAGACCAGGGGTACATTTAGCCTCCATCTGCAGCTGGAGTGGAAAATCCAGCGCACCAAGGAGAAAAAGGTCTGAGGTCTTCCAGAATATCTGAGGGGTGATGCCAGGGGCTATGGAGGTTTCCTCCATGTGGGTCTCTGTGTTGATGCAGTGCTCCTGAGCAGGAAGTTCTCATCCTGAACTGCCAAGCATGGAAAGGACTCAACTGAACCATGCTGGTAGTTTTCCTAGATAATGCAGGTTCCCTGCTCTTAGGGATGCTTTCTTATTTAATTAAATCACATAAATACTGTTTTCAGGCACTGAGAAAAACAAAAGAAAACAAAATGGAAAATAGCAAATAAATAATAATACTAAAACCCTAGCTGATGCATTATCCACTACATTATATTCTTTCTTCTTACCCCCAAATGGAAGTTCTCAGAAACCCCATTACAATGAAATGTGTGGGTTTATTGCCATGATGTGATGAGTTGTGTGACTCAGTATTTCCCTCCTTCCCCAACAGAAACCAAGGAATGAATCCATCTCATCATTCAGTAGCCTCAAACGACGCTGTGGCAAAAACAAGAGTGATAAGATCAAATACAAATGGTATTTGATGGGTACTTCTGTGGCTATAGACATAACATCTCAAACAAGGTCCATTCTCTGCATTTTCCCTCTGTCTGCTGGGCAGAACCCTGCAGGATTTGATTCCCTGTCAGGCAGAGGGACATGGCACAGAACAAGCTTTGGGAGGCCCGTGCTCGGTGTGACTCAGACTTAAGGAAGTGTTGTCTAGACAAGACCCCAGGTTTTTAAGCCACAGCTATGAGTGGGAGAAGTGAGAGAAGCCAAGTGGTGTCAGCAGCAGAGATGGACTGCAAAGCTACAGGGTGTCTGTAGCGCTGGGCTGCCCTGCTGCTCGTGTGGCATTTCCTTCAGAGGGAAAGCTCACGCTCCGCTGGGAGCTCACACGTCCTCGTGCGTGCCGGCTGATAAGGATGCAGGCTTTTGGGCTGTGGTTTTTGGCCAGATCAGGGTGGTCCGTCAGCCCCCCTTGTAATCCATCCCTGTTTGTGTGCTCTGCACAGCAACACGCTGCCTGTGGATGAGGGTTGGCTTTGGCAGGATGGAGCAAGGCGTGACATCCATGCACAGTCAGTGCGAACTGAGGAGCAGTGGAGTTATTAGCTTATACTTGTTTTAAAATACGGATGGAATTAGGGGAAATGCCCATAGCTTCTTTCCCGCAGCGTCTCTGGACTCTTTCCATTTTTTCAGTGTCAGAGAGAAACCCCTTTCAGCGAACACAGCGATGTGTTGAGTGTTACAGCATCTCTTCTTCTGGGTAGGGGTCAAGGGGAGAAAAATAATGTCAATATTTGGATGATGAAGGGGAGGAAAAGCTACGCCCTCATATTTATGGGGTCCCTGGCTCACATTGGAAATGGGACATATTTGTGCCTACCCAAGGAAGTGGTGAACAAAGAGAGCAGCTGGGTTAGGTCAGAAAATTGCTTACTACTTGCATTGTGTGGGATAAGTCATGCCTGCATGGCAAAACACAAGGTTAGGCTGTCTTTGGACTAGTTACACCATTTCTTATAGAGCAGTGTGCATTTGCTGAGGTTTAAAGGAGGTTAAACACTGGATAGAAGGATTGTGCAACTGAGTCCGTGTGAGTAATTCAGGGTTGGGAATACATTTTCAGCACCTTTCAAATTTCAGATAGCTGTTCAGATGAGACCGGACAGAGGGAAATCTTTCTACTCTGCACAGTGTAAAAAATACTAAAAATAATCAAAGCTTTGAAGTCCCATCTGGTGTTTCCTACTTCTAAACTGCCTAGTTTTGGTAGGGGAATGGATTTTCTTTCATAAACTCCCAATTGTAGTCAACTGAATGGAATTCTGTGATTTTACTTGGCTGAGTTTCCAAGCCAAGTCAACTGCTTTGTTCTGAAGAGCTGGAAAACTACTTGATCCAGCAAAGAATTGCCTTCTAGGTGTTGTCTCACTGCAGAGAATCCCTTTTCCTTCTGCGTAGGAGCAGACAGATGTATTTCTGGGTTAGCAAATCGCTTGAAACTTAGGCACAGCCACAAAAAAAAACTGTCTGCAAAGCCACGGTATCTCCCGAGCCAAAGAGCTTTCTGCTGCCAAACTGCTGCTATTTTGAAAATCTTTGAAGTTTTCGGAGAGATCCATTAGGATATCCTTCAGTGCGAATGATTTTATGCTACAGGGATATTGTAAAGGAGTACATGGTGTGGAGAAGTAATTACATGTGTCTTGATGTGAGTGGCCAGCCGTTCCAAGGTTAGAGAGACCACAGAGGTCATCTAACTTTATTCAGATTTATATTCTTGTGAAATTCATCTGACTTCAATTATTTTGTGCCTTACGCCTAAAAAAGGAATATAATGTCTTTCCATTTCTCCCGCCATCCATCAATCTAAGCTGATTTAATCTAATCTAGCCTAAACTAAAATAATGAAGATAGACAGCCCTTCGGAGCCAAGCACAATTAATTCGTATATTGCTGAAATAAAATATTTTATTTTTATTCCATTATTTCTCCACCAAGGCCTTCATTTCAGCCATAAGTTTTGTAGGAGCAGAATGTTATCTAGTCCCGCATTTAGAGCAACTAGAAAACTTAGGGATACTTTTTCTGGAGTCAAATAACAAAAAATCAAAATACTCCAAAATGCAATTCCAGAACTTTCCCCTTAGCCCTTCATGGCTACATTGGATGTCCTAAAAGGAATCACCCATAAGATGATTTAGATTCTTTATTCTTTTACTGGGAAATACCCTTTGCTATGCACTTTTCCTTCACAGAGCTCTCCTGATGTCAGCACTGTAGCAGAGCTGCATGGGGATAAGGGATTGTTTGTCATGGGAAGAGACAGATTAATAATTCTGTGCAGAAAGTCCTATTTCCATTTCTGAAAATCACTGTCAGGTGATCTCGTGTCATTTTGGAAAAGGTTTAAGCTTAATGGCAGGACACCATATGTGTCCCAGGGCATCACTCACAAGTGAAGCGTTGGCTTGTTGTGTGGGTGTAATTAATCCGGTGCAACCCATCAACCTGAGCTGGAAAGTCCATCAGGAGGTCCCCGGTTGGCTGGAGTGGGTTGAAGGAAGGCAACCCTTCAAGTGGGAAAGAAGAAAATGGTAACTCACCAGGAAACAAGCAGAAACCTTCAGAACCCATACCAAATTTTCAGAAGCAGTGCACTTGAATTGATGGGGATTTGTGGTTCCCTTCCATGCATTAAGTAAGAAATCTCCCTGAAGAAGGGAGGTATGAGAGAAGATCCCAAAACTTTGGCTTTCCAAGGCAAACTATTGCATTCTGCCCACGCCATGAGTCTGGTGAGCTCCCAAACCACTCAGGAAGGTTTCCTGAACCCTCGAACTCCACCAGCTTTGCCATGCCTGGTGGAAAGCCCTTGGTTTCTTGTCATCCCTTTTTTGTTGCTTTTGCTCCCTTTTATTAGCAGAGGAGCCCAGCTGTACAATCTCTCCCATCTCAGCGTAATTGCATTAGACACTTGGCGGCGGTCGGATTGCCATTCAAGCTGGTCTATAATGAATTTACTTGACATGCAGAGGTCCTTATGTCACAAAAGGTTTTCTCATTATATCTGAGCTTTTACTTGTTTATCGAGAGCCTCCCAGCCCTCATCCTGTCCCCACTCGGCACGCTGCAGGAAGCTGTCATTTAGTGCCATATTCATCAGAAAAGGCACAACTGGCTGTAACTTTTACCCATTTGTTTTGCAGCTTGTTGAGGGTAAGGGTGGGGGATAGAAATGAGCCCTTCTCAGTTCTGACGTCGTTTGCTCTGCCTCCACCAACACCACAAGCTGGTGTGCCCCAAATCTCAATATTTCACAAGTCCTTGGGGCACTGGGATTTTTGTCTCACGAGAAGAAGAGATGAAGTCAAAATTGTGGAGCTGTTCACTTCTGAGGTTGTGGCAAGGTGGGGTTGGTCTCTTCTCCCAGGTAACAGTGATAGGATGAGAGCTGATGGCTTTAGGCTGCACTGGAGGAGGTTCGGGCTGAATATTAGGACAGATTTATTCTCAGAGTGTGGCACAGACTGCACAGGGAGGCGAGGGAGTCACTGACCCTGGAGGTTTTCAAGGAAAGGGTAAATATGACACAGAGAGACATGGTTAGTGGGCATGATGGGGATGGGTTGACTATTGGACTTGATGTTAGTGGTCTTTTCCAACCTTAATGATTCCATGATTCTGTGATTCCTGCCCTTTCCTTGCTGGGTTTTGGAAGTTGCTTCAATGCACAGCATGCATTGCAAAACACTCCTTGGTGTGTACGACCTCAAACCTTCATCTTTCAGAAGGTGCTAACAAGCATCTGATAGCACAGCAACAGCAGCGCTTAGCAGAACTCCGGGGAGGGCCACAGAAAGGATGCAATGCCCCATCCTGCTGTAGATCCTATTACTCTTGAACCAATCCCCAAAATACTCAGCCGAAAGGCGCACACACACACATGCACATCAGCAGAGCATGCACATTTTAGCAGAGCACACACATCTTCTAGCAGAGTGCACACATGTTTTAGCAGAGCACATACGTGTTTTTGTAGATTAGACCTTTACAGCCCCCCCTATACCCACTCAGCCTTGCAGGGGGAGACAGGACCCTGATAAGCTCCTGCCTGGAACTGCCCACTGCCAGCACCTCCCCAGCTATCCCTGTGCAGTGGGCTCAGGACTGCATTATGCTGCTGTTAGTGCTCCTGACGTGGAGCTCAGTCTGGCTCCTCGCTGCAGCCAGGCCGGGCTGGGAGCGATGTCTCACATGAATGAGATAAGGGAAGACAAAGCAAATGGGGAAGAAAGGAAGCTTGTAGCTTTTCAAGTTCAATGAGGCTTACCAGGCTTTCGGGGGCCTCTTCAAATCAGAGGCCGAGTTAAAAGAACATGCAGAATTCAAAGCCTGTCCTTTTCCAGGCCCTCCATCGGCTTTGAAAACCCTCCCAATTCATGTTTCCTCTTGTCTGCCCTCCCTCTGCCTGCTCCAGCACTTCCCCAGCACACCCCACTCCCGTGCTCCCCCAGCCTAGCCCTGCAGCAGGTGTATGGCCATGTTCATGCCTCTGGTCCTGCATGCAAATGGCAGGGGGCGATGGGCAGCATCCCAGCAGACACAATGGGTCCCCTTAATCCCTCATCACTGTCTCTCAGTGCAGCAGAATGGGGTATAGGCAGTCCCTCTTGCACTACAGGCATTTTTCTGCTGGCTCCTAGCAGTCCAAGAATTACAATCACCATTTCCTGGGAGGAATTGGGCTCTGCCAATGAGGAGTGCTGGAAGAAGGGAAATGATGCAACCAACATGTCACTTCACAAAACAGCACTGTGACTTTCCTTGAAAAAGGAGCAGAAAAGGAGACACTTTCAGAGGGAAGGGCCCAGTGATAAGCAGCCTTATGTACTGCAAATCTGGCTCAATCTGTTGTCCAAGGGCAGAGTGCCATAGGCTGCGTGGCCATGGGGACCTGGAAGGCACATTCCAGCTCTCCTCCATTGGCCATGCGTAAGGTTTTCCATTGTACTCCTACAATTCTGGGCACAGACCGATGGTTACTCCATCCTCTCATCAACCAGCATTATGGAAAGGGGACTGAAGACATGCCTGCTCTCATCCTACGGCCTTCTTGCAGGCATCTGGCTGTGCTGTGAAATCCTCCCAGGGTTTCCCATCCTCTTCCTCCTTCCCATCCAGATAGCAGAAGGGACACCCCACATTGACACGGACCTCAATTCTGGGGAGCAAATGAAGCAGCAGGTGCCACAGCCCAAACACAGATCACTGACGGTGACTTGAAGAGGAAATGTGATTTGTGCTGTGCTGCTGGCTGAGGCCCCAAACAGCAAAGAGCCACGGCTTCCTTTAAGAGTTGCCACTCGTTCTATTTTTTTAAACAGCTCTCTAAAAACGTCTATCAAACACTGTGCCTCCAAAGGCCTCGCAGAATGGCAGGAAGATTTGCATGCCAACAAGTGGCACTTTTGAGGACGTTGTCAATGCAAGCCAACAACTGCGGGGTCCCTCTCCCTTCGCAGCCATTCAGATGGCCGGAACGCTCTCGGGGCTGGGCAGAGCCATGTGACAATCACAGCAGGACCCTGACGTGCAGCAGTCCTATGCTTGAATGCAGCCAAGCTCCATCCCCTTTGCTGTGCAGCTCCATTGAGCGCAGGGCAGCGCAGGCAGACAGAGGTGGATTGTGCCCTGTGGGCTCAGCTGTCAGTGACCGGCCGGGAGGTGACAGATCCGGAGCAGCTCCTCAGCTGACATGAGTCGCAGAAGTGTCACTGACCTTGTGTGGCCCTTTGTCACTATTGTCTCAGCCCTTCTGAAAAGAAACCCTTGGTCTTGTTCTTCTCCTCCGGGCTGGGAAAGCGATTATTATTATGTCCTGGCCTTTGGCTGATGGAAATATGTGTGGCTTTTGTTGCCCGCTTCTCTATCCTGAGTGCATTCCCCCTCAGCTGCTATTCACATTGGTGTGAATCTGGTGTTCAATGAAGTGGTGGAAGTGGGAGGGGTCCAGGCAGGGAGCACTGCACCCCAGCTCACCCCATAGGCCCCCCCATCCCTCAGTCCTATGGTTATTCCCCACAGTCTATCCACAGCACGTGTATGTAGATACACTGAACACAGCACATCATCCCACCTGACTGATCTGCTGCTGCTCCGTGCATTCTCCTTTGCCCCTCCAAAAAATGAGCATGAATGATTATTTGAAGTTTCACCCTTCTCCTTTCCCGGCACATCACATCTGCCCTGCACTGCCTTTGCAGTGGAGGTTTAATTGGCTGCTTCAGCTGCAGCTCAGCCAGCATTGCCCACCAATGCTCTGGTTGAAGAAAGCATCAGTGCCCACTTCACAAAACTCCCTGGGAAGGCACCAGTGCATAAAATGGGATTTAGTGGGAACAGGTCATCAGCCAGACAATGGGAGCCATCACTGAGGTCTGGGCTACAAACCCCAGTGGCAGGGTAGGCACACAGCTGAGTCCCCAACACCATCAGCATGTCACAGTCACCTGAGGCAGCCTGCTCCTCCTGAGCTATGGAAGCCCATGAGCCATGGTGCTGCATCGATTCCAAGAGTGTAATTACACTATGCATTTGGTGCTGGGGTTCCTTGTTTAGTCTCCATCTGACAGAGCAAAATGGAGCTCTTGTCCACTGTCATTTAGGGCAGAGCCCTGTAGTCCTGGACAGAAGTGGATCAGAGGGAAGAAGCCCAACAAAAACCATCTGAGCATAGCAGCACAGTTAAAACCAACCTTTTCAGGAAGTGACCTTGGCAAAACTCAAAACAGGAGCAAAGCAAGGCAGACAGATGTAGCTCATGTGTAATGAGAAATCGTGCTGGGGAGCTGCAGGTGGATCTCTGGAAGGCAGAGCTGCCAAAATCCCGACTGTGGGCTGAGCTTCATTGCCCCAGTCTGGTGCTACATGCCCACTCAGTACACAGAGCTCTGTCCCTTCGGCAAGGAGCAGTCCCTGTGCTTGCAGTCATTGATGGTTAGGAACAAAGCCAGCGCTTGGAGTAAATCTCAGTGCCTGTAGCAGTTTTACTCATGTTTTAGCAGTTGGAGAGGGAATGGACTTTAATGCCAATGCTCCTGATTTATGTGAAGCAGGAGAAGGATGAGATAAAATCAGAAAAGCAAGTGTCAGTGTCCTGAAAACTCTTAAATGGGGTCAGGGAAAGCAGTTTAGGGCAAGCAAAGGGCCAAATATGAACCATTTGGAGAAAATCCTCCTACGAGAATTTTAGGATCAGCAGTACTGCCTCCTTCAGCTGCAGGCTGCAAGGGGTTTGTGCTGTGTTGATGCTCTGGACAACCTTAGGCCTGAGCAGCTGGTTTATGGACTGAAAAATGAAAAGTTAAATCATATGGCATCGACAGGCTGATCACAGTTGCTGGCAGTGAGCTGCTGTCCATCAAATAGCAATAGCTGTGTAAGAGATCTCGTGGGTGATGTGCCACTGTTGTGGCAGAACTGTGGCAATGGATATGCTGTGTTCACCAAAAATGGGGTCACTGTGAAAGATGTGGGGTTTCTCATCCACCAAGGGCAGGCGGTGGGGTGCAGTGCTGTCCTTTCGGGATGGCTTTGTCTGAAAGCTGTGGGCGGTTTTTCTGCATAACTGCAGCTGTCTGGCAGCAGATGGCTTGGATCTGCAGTTCATGTACACTCATCCAGAGGTTACAGACAAGATCAGCTTTTCTGAGAGCAGGAGTGGAACTTGCCCTTTTCCTCCCTAAATTCTTCTGCATTGGCCTGGTGGTCGTTATCGTTAACTGGGGTCAAACCATCCTCAGGAGGCTTCACTGCAACAGGGACTGCACTCCTTTATTTCCTGGAGTGCATTAAAGCACCACAGGGAGATTTGTGAGAGTGAGCCTTGTCTGTGGAAATGTACCTGGACCCGAAGTGATGCCAGTGTACAATCAGTGGTGCACATGAACTCAGCACTTCTTTAAAGCGGCAAAGAGGAAAGCCAGCACATGGGTCAGCCCAGCCTGTGGGTGCAGATCTTCGTTTACACAAAAGCTCAGATTTCCTTTCCCACTCTCTGGGAATGGATTTCCCTCCTCTGCTACAGTGACAATCTGGTCATAACCTCCATGAAGTTCAGAAAAAGCGGTGAGAAGGGTGAATGACTTCTGGAAGCTGTTTTGAAATTATTTTGGTATCTTGGCTCACGGAGTTTGGATGTAGAGTGTTTGCTCCTGCTTTCTGTCAGAGCCTGGGAATGGCATTAGTTGGGGAATCCCCTCCTTCCATATCTTCCATCCTCCTCATGCAGGTAGCGGCAAGGCTGATGGATGCAGGCAGCACCGAGCCCATTGCTGCAGCTTGCTTCCAGCTGTTGGCTGATCAGCACCCACTGCACCACGAATCTCAGCATGGCACCTGCTGGAAAATGCCCCTTGCTTTACCATCACCTGCCCTTGTCATGAGATTTTTCAGCAGATTCATCAACAAGGATGAGTAATCAGCAATATGAACTAGGTCCTATTCTTGCCCCAAGGTAAAGCTCTACTGTATCGAGGTTGGTGCTGGGTTGCCCTGGGATAAGCCTGCATCTGGCTGCCCACAGTGCTCTGTGAATAACAGAACCGTTGGTCTATTTCCAGGTCTGTTGGTCTTTGCACTTAATGTGACATTTTTTACAAGGGCTATAATAATGAAGAGAGCCAGAGATGCTGAGGAGCAGGCAGGTCATTCCTTGCAAACGCCAGATGATATACAGTGTGTTATTAACAGGGCAATACACTTTTTGCAGAAACTGAGCAAGGTTTCTCGTGAAGCCCATGAGTTTGATCTCCACCAGGCTGGCTCTTTTTTCATGTTTGTCAGTTCCAGCGAAGCAGAAATATTTCTGCTTTCTTGTCTGTAATAAATTCAGATAGGGCTTGTGCTGGCTGCAAGGCTAAAACTGAAAGACGTTCCTCCCATGACTTTGAAAGCAGCTGAAAAAGGAGGGACACGAGCAGATTGCCAGGCAATCACACAGCCCCAAGGTAACCTGTGCTGGGAGATTTGCTTTGGTCTCTTGCTGGCACCCATCTTCTATTTCTTATCACAGCATCAGTGCTTTCTGCCAGATGGCTATTACTTTTTACAGGACTACAGACAATTATACCTGTCAAGGGCATGCCAGAGTAGTTAGCATTTATGGTGGTAGGCAGATTACCTTCTAAATGTTAATAACAGACAGAGACGTGGTAGCTTTGCTATTCAAAATCCTTATTAGATGACTGCTTTGTGATGCTGAAGGATGCTAAGAGGTTCACACTCCACACACAGCTGATGCTCACACACTTTGTCACCTGATGTAAGCAAATTGGGGTTCCCACCATAAAAATTTGGCTAAGTTGAGTAAGAGTCAAGCCCTGAGATGTTTTCTTTTGCATGGTTCAATGAGCAGGGTCACGTCTGCAGGTGTCAAGGTGCTGGGCATTTAGGTTTTGGGGGAGATTTCTGTTGACATGACAGCCAAAATTGATATGCGTTTCAACAAGATTTCCAGTTCCTGCAGCTCCTTGCCTGTGTTTGAAGGCTGGTGAATTTGGTTGGTTCTCAGGAGGTTGGGAGAGGCAGCAAGACACAGAGGCTGGACATGGGGTGGTGTGAGATGTCAATTTTGCCCCCAGAGCTGCCTGTGAATCTAAGCCCTTTCAGGGTTGGAACTCTCAGCTTAGATGCACAGACATCAAAGCAGGAGCTGACTCTTCATGTTTGTTTGATGGCACCTGGCACAACAGAGCTCAACCACCGCCTCCATGTGCAGCTGGAAGGAGAAAAAAAACAAAATGCCACTGCTTGAAATGGCTCAAAGATATAAATTTACTGTGAACCCATCCATCTGCTTCAGATTCACTGGAAACTGTTCCTAATTTTGTGAACCAGAACCGTTTTTGGACAGAAAGCTAGCATTTGCTTTAGAATCCTATGCATCTGGTACCTCCTGGTCCAGGTCTGAATGCTGACTGCTTATAAGCCAAATTTTTATTCTTGTACTTAGCAGTGTATATGGACTGAGCATCTGGGCAAGCCAAGGAGAGACCATAGCTGTCCCACTGTGTTTGGGATCATTAAGGAAGCAAAGTCTTAGTTTACATGATGAACTCTTCCCATCTCTTGCTGGGAGAGCAATTGCTGGGAGATCTGAATGCCTCTTGTCTTTGGCCCCAAGGGGACAGCACTTTCCCATGGTCTTGGGAAAGCTGACCCAAAGTTCTCACAATAAAATCCCTTGGCTTTTCCTGCTGGACTGCAGGCAGGCTGGTCAGAGAGTGTCAGAGGGAGCTTCAGGCTGCAATCTGTGTCTGAAGGGTTGTGCAGATACAGGGCAGGATTTGTGACTGTTGACTGCATGGGAGCAGCAGTGGTTAAGAGCTGAGGCAGATCCAACCCTTTCTGTTTATTCCTTCCAAGGACATCCAGCTAAAGGAAAAGACAAAAAAGAAATAAAGCCTACACCAGATACTGTCTTAGGGGGAAGAAAGGGAAAACTAAATGAAAAGACAAACAGTTAATATTTTCTGTTCCTTCAGGTCTCCTATTTGTGCCCTTGATGTGTCAAACAAAGGGAGGGGTGAGAAAGGTTAGCAAACCCAGGAGGGAGTCCCCAAAACCCAATTTCTTTGACACTAATTTGGTTAAAAGAATGAAGAGGTTCATTGCTGATTCTTACATCTGACCACCTCCCTAAGCAAAGGGAAATCCCACACCAAGGTCGGTGCTGAGCAAGCACCGCTGTCTGGGCCATATTCTGCTCTCAGTTACTCCAGCACAAGTACAGGATGGCTTGGCTCAGGTTGATGGAATGGGTGAAGCAGGGCATCCTTGCCAATGGAGTTTGGCTCAGTGGGGTCTTGGTTGTTGTTACCATGCTGTGATGATTCCATGTAAGTCCATCTCATCCAGGAATTGTGAAAAAATGGGTTGCATAGGCACGTAAGAGACAGTGTTCATAGGATAATGAATGAGCTGGGTGTTGGGTTGACAGATAGGCTGCTAAGCCTCCAATCCAGCCATGATTATTCACCAAACCCCAGCTCTGCACAGCTCTCCAGAGCATTTCTGGCCAAAGGGATAAGTTAATAATATCACACAAATGTGAACAATCATCTCAGGTTTTGCTGTGTCAACAGGAGTGCCTTGAGTCTTGATTACATCAAGGGAGGGAGAGCCTTGGCCCTGCCAGCTGAGCTCCATCCCTAGGGAAGGCACGTGGGGAAGGCTCTGAGGACATTCCCTACGTGGAAGAGCTTGTGCAATACATTAACTTAGGACAATAAAAGAGACCTGCAGAAATGGTGAAAGGAAGCCAAATAAATATGTGACCATCCATTTGTTTGTGAGTGCAGACAGACCAGTTTTCAATGGTAGTGATGAATCTGAAGGATCTGTTTGCTCTTCAGACTGTTCTAGAGACTAACTCTTCCCAGATTTACTCCTCCAGGTTCTCCTTCACAGCTCTGTGTAAACCCTGGCTTGGACCCAGAAAACAAGGAGAACCCAGGACCAACGTGGAATCATTCAGAACCTGGTCATGACCGCAGCTGGGGTTTTCCTCAGTACAGAAGTGTGAAGTGGATCCTCCCCCTGAAAACCCATCTGAAAAACGCAGCTTCACGTCACACCATCATGGTTGAGGCCTATTCAAGAGCCCAGATGAGAGGCAACCCTGCCTGCAGCAAAGAGGCTGGAACAAGATGATCTTTGAGGTCCTTTTCAACACAATTCATTCAACCATTCTATGATTCTGTGGTACCATGACGTGGTAGCTTGGGTTCACTGAGTCGCTCATGGAGCACAGCAGGATTTGCTTCAGGAGTAGAACACCTTTCATAACCGAGTTGGAAGACTTCGAGAGCATCCCTTGCCTTTATGAAATCCATGGACATGGACATCTAAATTCAGTCCCAATGGTTTGGGAAGATTTACACGTTTTGATGTTTTAGTTGATACTCTCATTTTAATGGAGACTTGGGGCTCGGCAGAGGAAGAACTCATCTTTTATTTCTCCAGGAAGGACATTTGGTATGGTCACCATGGGAGCTCTTCCAGCTCAACATTTAAAATAGGATTCTAAATATAAGAGCCTATATCCAGAAAAATGCAGAAAACTCCAAATCATTTTTGGAGATGAAATGAGCAGTCACAGTAGCTACAAGATACCATCTGCATTTATGCTTGAAGGGATTTTACTGTTCTTTCTATTATAAGATCTGGTTGAAGATATTTCACATTTTTGAACATTTTCACCACGAATTTGAAATTCCAAATTTTGATGATAAAAATAGCATCTCATTCCCCATATTTCTTTTCTTTGTCTTTTTTTTTTTTAATCATTTTTAGATTTAAAATAATGAATGATTGAGTAAAAAAATAATTCAGGAGGAATATCCAAGAGCTGTTTACGATTCACTGTTTTCCAGGGCTCTGCCCAGTGCCTTTAGCACCATGAAGTCTGAGAAAGGGAGCATATCTCTCCTTTGAACATCAAACCCTCAATCTGCAGAAAGTCCCTGTGGAGATTTACTACAACTACTGTTATAAGCACAGAGTGGAGCAAAAGACAAGCACCTTGAAGAATGTTAATACCTCCCTCCCTTTGCCATACTGCCAGCCTGTGCAGATAGGACATAAGAACACGCAACTTCTTTTCCTTTCTAGATGAAAGATCTTGTATTTTTTCTCTTATTTTGCAAGGCTATAAATGAATCACACCCATCCCCTGGACTCGAGCTTCTACAGGTGTGTGTGCTGTTTGCTAATTCTGCATTACTTGGCAAATTCTTTGGGCACAAACTAAGTGGTGTGTCCCTTTCATGGAGAGGTGGTGCCTACAGGCAGCTTGTCCTTTTCTGGGATACTTCTGTTCAAAAAGGCAGTATGGAGAAAAAATGAAAGTTCAAAGTGAACAAAAGGGATTCGAGGCCCAGAAATCCTCACCTGAAGGAACAGTTAAAGGTCCTATAGCTGCTCTTTCTAGAAAAGAAAGAGCATATGGTACACTCCTTAAATAAAGGAAAGGCCTTTGGAGAAGATGCAGCACATCATCTGTATGTCCATGGAGGAGAGAAATTGTGGCCTTAAATTTCAGAAAAGGATAAAGTCAGGGTAAGCACTGAGCATGGGCTGAGTGCATGGGAAGGACAGAAGGTTTCCATCACTGACGGTCCACTCTTCTCATAGAGATGCAGTCACCCAACCACCTCATTTCTGAAGCCCACAGCAGCCACATCTCAGCCTGGCTTTTTGTACACTGACCATTTTGCTGCTGAGATTGCCCTTGCTAAGCATTCTCATCAGAGCAGGTCAGTGTTGCAGCACTGGTAGAGAGCTTTTCTTTACTCTAATGAGCATCTTCACTGAAAGACACCTAATGAATCAGCAGAAGGAGGGGTACCGCCATTCATTCCACTTATCATTTCACACCTGATGCCAGGAGTGAACTCCAGAAGTCCAAGAGAAGAAGATTAATTTGTTAATGAGTGACACGTCCTGCTGCAGAGGGGTGCTGAGCCATTCCCCTGACTCATGAGACAAATGTGGCAATGGAAGGATGCTGCTCCAAGTCAAACAGTAAAATATGTCTCAGGGGCACAAGGGACCTCCTAAAGGAATCACCATGATATATTTAGGGTTGGATTTTTCAAAGTCATCTGAGGGCAATCTCTTTGGAATTTTTAGCATAATGTATTGGCTTGCTTGAAAAAAAAGAGAAAAAGAGAAAAAAGAGAAAAAAGAGAAAAAAGAGAAGAAAAGAGAAGAAAAGAAAAGAAAAGAAAAGAAAAGAAAAGAAAAGAAAAGAAAA
>JAPSGF010000021.1:3592878-3627884 GCA_035772895.1 Perdix hodgsoniae | reverse complement strand
CATTGAGAGCTACGTACTCACTTTGAGGAGAAGGGCTGATGGCTCTGAGCTCTAGACAATGAAGCACACCACCTCTGTCATATTTCAGGGGAATGCCACCATCTAATTTCCTTTATTTAAAATTGAAACACACTGAATTTCATGTTGGGCCAGTCCTCTGTACAGGAGAGCATGTAAAAATGTTTCCAGAGGATGTTTAGAGGCGTAACGCAGGGCTATAACAAGAAATACATGGCAATTTAGCATACAACCATAATTGCATTATACAGCAGTTATCGATAGCACGACTGACACAATGTCCAATTATAAAGGGGGAAATGGTATCTCTTGCAGCTTAAAGCTGCGCCATTAAATATAGTCAGTCTGTGCCCTGAGAGAGTTATTAGAGTGGCAGAAATTAATGTTAAAATAATTGATTGGCATTTCCTTAAGATGTAATCATATCCCTGTAAATCTCCTTTAGATAAGAGGAACCGACCTGAGACATTAAAGGACTTTCGGTAGATGTGCATGAGGGTGACTCTCAATGAATAATAAATGGCTCTAGGTGACTTGTTGTTATGGCTCTGATATTGCATGATATTAACTTTTAAGGCATGCCTTCAGAACTCAGAAACTTTATGGACTCCTGTGTTTTATAGTCTTGTAACCCCAAGTCCTTCCTGCTGGGTCTTTCTGTTCCTCCTCGTGATTACCAGGTAGCTGCTGGCACCGATCCCCTCCTGCACCTTTCTCTCCAAATCAGCTTCCCTAATAGATGTCAGTTTTACTGGGCTGGAATTGAACCACTTTAGACCATATTTCCTCAGACATAAAAGTTATCGAGGGCTTTACTGTTCCTAAGTGATCTATGCACATTAGCTAATTAATTAATCTTGCTGAGTAGCATATTAATTTCTTTTAATTTCCTACCTGATTTGACAGGTAGCATTTCCCTGAAACTAGTGTGGTGGTCTAGGGAAGGACTTGCAGATAAAGACTTTCAAAGTCAGACTAGGAGTTCTGCTCTGAGTTGTGCAGCGACACGTGCAAATTCTTATCTCCACATGTAAGGGGTGCATCCTTCTGTCAACAAAACCACTACTCTGGCCTAAAAGAGTCTTTTACTATAAGTGGACTAGAAGCTTACCCCCTATTTCCAGAGCCACACACAAAAGAAGTTTGAGGTGCCTCAATCTAAGCCCAGCATGGCATCCCAGCTTCTCTGCTTAGCCCTGATTTATAAAATCATTAGGGCCAGGGTTAGGGATAGGGTTAGAATCATAGAATTATTGAGGTTGGAAAAGACCTCTAAAATCATCCAGTCCAACGATTTACCCATCCCCACCACGTCCCTCAGTGCCTCATCTCCACGGTTCTTGGACACCTCCAGGGATGGTGACTTCACCACCTCCCTGGGCAGCTGTGTCACTGCATCATCACTCTTACTAAGAAGAATTTTTTTTTATAATATCCAATTTGAAACTCTCCTGGCACAACTTAAGGCCATTAGTTACACAATTACCATAGCATGTACTGAGATGCTTTGGTCTGAAGATCAACATCGTTCTGAAGCTTTCCAGCCAGGTCCTCCCAAAGTCTCAGCCCAATGGGTCTGTCTGAGGGCACATCCACCCTATCTACCTGTCCTGTTTTTCCCTTCCAAAGTTCATCTCCTGGGAGTTCATCTCCTCATCATCCTGGGAGTTCATCTCCTCATCAGCCTTCCAGTCTGGATGGCATCTCGAGCTGTGGCACGGGGTCATGTTGGGTCTTAGGCCATATTGCAGCCAGCACATCTCATAATGCAGTAAGGGAGACTGGCAGCTTTGGGCATCCATTTAGCTTCTGTTCTGTTGGTGTTTTGCTTCAGAAAAAAACAAAAACACCCACAGATGGTTTTTGTTTTTATGTCTGAAGCCTGAGCATGTGTTCCCAGTGAATGTGTGGTGAAAAATTAGCCTTTGAACCCTGAAAGTGATGGTCAAACTGGTCCCCTCTGAACTGGGGTGACCATGGAACCTGTATCATTTTTATAATTGAGTGACAGCTGTCATCCAGTTTGATTCATCAGTTAATTCAGCACAAATCTCAGCGCTCAGAGTGCCACTCAGAACTGAAGGATATGCTTGGAGGTGCTCTCATCCCCAAACCCTCATTCCTAGACAGTTACAGAGCTGCAGTGCAGATTTACAATGCCCTGAATTTGGCAGCAACAATGCAGAAGCTTTAATACCATTTCCTACATCTGTACATGGGGCAGGGACATGTTTGTAGGTATAAGTAATCCAAAGGATCATAACAATGTAATCTTACCTTCAGCCCATGCCTCTTACCAAGACCAAATTAAGACCCTTTGTCCTTGTCATTTGGACTGTGCTACAAATGGTGACGTGGCTGAAACTCCATTGCTGACCTACTCAGGAATTTTTTATTCTCTTTTTCTTCTTTAAAAAAAAATAAAATAATTTCTCAGCAGTCAGATCAGCTGTTTATATTTAAAGGTTGTCAAACTCATTTAAGTTCGCAAGAACCTTCCCCTCTCTGAGTGGGCTGGAAGAGGGCAATGCTCCCTTTTGTCTTCTCTGGGATGTTTTTAATTGCTTTCAGCTTACAAATTCTAGGGAAAAAAAAAAATATATATATAAACCTTTTCCCTTTTTCCAGATAGTTTTGTTAATGGATGGTAGAGATACATGCATGCATTAATATGTAAAAGCAGCATCTTCCCTCCTGAAGGTATGCATACACACACGCACAGAGGGGATGAAAAACAAAACAACAAACCCAAACATGGTGTTTTTTTTGTATCACACTGTCTGGGTTGTCAGGTAGGGAAATTAGCCCATCTATCAAACACCTCTCATTTCTCATCACTTTATTTTCCATGAAAACTTGTAGGCTTTTAACAAAACTTCTTCACTTTTCCCTCATTACTCTCTTTCTTTTTTCACTTCTCCCAGTTTTTAAGTGACAAAATCCTGAGGGATTTGTGTCTAAAAGAGAAACTTTGGAGCCTTTCTGTTTCTCATATGAACCAAACAGAAGTAATGAGGAATATAAGTACATCCTCTTCACAGCTTGTGAACAGATCTGAGATGACCCCACCTGATGACACTGGTCCATGAAGGGAGGGAGGCAAATAGGAGCTTGGCTTTGGAGCAAAAACATGAGAGTGAGCAACATCACCAAGCAAAGAACTGAATGCAGAAAGGCGGCTTGGTCTCAATAGCAAAAGTTTGGGTTGGGCGGATCCTGAGCAGAGACAGATGATGGAGGACCTGCTGATGAGGATGTGCCTGTGCTTTGAGTGCCAAACCACCTCAGGTGCGCCTCACCCTCCCGCTGTGTTTGTTCTCTTCCCTTTACTTGATGTCGAGGCTCCTCAGTAAATCCTTTATGTTTCTAAATTTATGAAAAAGGCAGAGCAGAAAGGAGAGCTGGAGCAGCTGGGGATGCCTTGAGGATGGCACTTCCTAGCCCCGAAGATTACTGAGCTATCGCATTGCACTTAATTGTTGCAGTGTTGAGCAAATTGCATTAATTACAGCAGCACATCTGGCCTTTTTATCAGGGGCTGTGCAGTTCTGGTTTTGATCCTGAAGTAACAGACTGAGCCGGTATCAGCACTGCGGGTAAACACGCATTGCACCAGGGAAGGAAGCCCTCATTTATGGGAAGCATCCGATCAGTGGCAGCACAGGAGCTGCCTGGGGAAGCCCCCAGTGAGCCCTGGAAAGCAAAATACAGTCATTAGCAAAGTTCAATCACTGTGGCTCCGTGATAGCAACAGCTTTTCTGCCCAGGACAGCTGGACTTTCTCTCTTTCCAATTAAATCAGCATCCACCCACTTTGTGAGGCTGCTTTTCAGAGCATGATGGACACAAATGGTTCAGTGGACGTGGTGGGGATAGGCTGATGGTTGGACTAGATGGCCTTAGTGATCTTTCCCCAGCTCAATGATTCTGTGATTCAAATGATGAGCCAAAGCCAAAGCAATGCTCACCTGGGAGCTCACTTTCCTTTGGCAGACTACACTGCAGCGCCTTCGCTGTACAGAGTACCTCTCCAAAAAGGATTAATGCACCCTAATTTTTCAGTTCTGAAGATGGGTAATGTACGTGTTGCCCCATCCACACCTTTCTGGGGGAAAAACAGTCACTTTCCACTTGTTCCTACACTTCCAAATCATTGCATACACATTCCCTCCTTTCATGCCAGGCATTTTTAAGAATGCATCTCCTCAGTAGCAAAGGTAAATGATCGTTTGGTCTCTACATCAGGAGCTACTCTTAAATAATGGGCCATGAATGGAGCTAAATTACCTAATGGAGCCAATTATCTAAGCAGGTAATAACTTTTGGTTAGCTTTTTTATTACCAGAAACTTCATCTGTTGTTTACTTTAGCAACATTTATATCCCAGTGCATTGGGCATGGCATTAAAAACCTCAAAGGTTACAGAGAGGTTGAGCTGAGCAAAGGGAGGGAGGGAGAGGGGAGGAGAAAGGAATGAAGCAGCAGCACTCAGCTCAGCTGCAATGTCAACATTGACTTAAGGAGTGGGCAAACCCGCACACAAGCTCAGATAATACAAACAAACTTGTCTGGGTCACAATTAGATGAAAAACGTTGACTTCCTATATGGAGTTGGGGAAAATGGTGTGTTGAGGGGACTTTCAGAAGACAGCTTCTAAAGCCTGCAATTTGTACACTAATAGAGTCAGCCCTCCCCGAACTCTGCAGCAGGGCCTGATGCTGGGTTCAGCCCCCTGTATCTCCAGCTCCACTCTAATAGGAGAGAAATGACCTTAAGTGCTATTTGTGATGACCTGGAAATTGTAGATAATGACATGGTGCTGGGACAATTACTCCACCCCTCTGATCCCACACTACCAGGGCAGTACTTCTTGTAGGACAGCTGCACTGTGCTCTATGGGGTTTTCTGGGGGTGCTGCTGCAGCCAGGTTGGGTTGTTTTTCCCCATACATTGGAGCCAAAGTGCTGAACCATGGCAGACACAGGAGCGTAAGGAAGCTTGGGCATGGCTCCTCCAACAAGGCCTTGGTTTGAACCAAACTTCTCAGCATCATTGCCAAATTCTTTCCATGTTAAGCTGGGGAAAGGTGTGGGAAGGGTCCCCTGAAGTTTTCAGTGTAGAGGAATTGCACATTGGGCACTGATTTCCCAAACAGCTGGGGACAGATGCTGAGCTGATGCTTAGCACTGGGTTATTGCCTGCAGCAGGTCTGTGCCTGCTTCCCAGCTATAGAGGGAGAAAGGTAGAGAAAACTTCAGCCCAGGAGCTAAGAAAAAGCCCACTTGTACATTCAGCCCCAGCCAGGCTCCCTTCGGAGGCACAGGCACAGACATGGTTGCACAAGGCTGTGTCAGATTTGCAGTTGTATGGGGTAAGTGTTTGCTTCCCTCTCTGTATAATTACTGCTACTGATATCATTAGGGTGCTCCACTTGGCACATCCGTTCACTTGGCAGCTCCAGCTCAGCACTGGGCTTTCCAGGCTTTAGAAAGCTTTGCAACACTTCTCCTTGAGCACACACTCTGCAGCTAAACGAGTAATTATCCAGGAGCTTTAATCAACCTTCTGAATTCGCCACTAAATTTGTTGCAAACTCTCTGAAGCATGAATGCATGCAGGGGTTTTTGTTCAGGGAAGGCCTTCAATTGCTGCCTCGGTTTGAACAGAAACTTTCTGTTTCCTACAACTGCTCTCTTGCCTTGCAGGATTGAAATGAATGGGTGCTTGGGAGCGCAGTCCCAGCACAGCTCTGCCAGGAAACAGCTCAACATCTGCCCTCAGCGCGAACGGTTTTATTTATGTTCCCCTCGGCAAAAGAAAGGAGGTGGTAGAAAAGGTGTTTCCTAACAAAAACAGCCGAGGAGTTTGACTTCCATCCACGGTCCCATTTAAAATGCACAGTTGCAGAAGAACTTTGAATAGTGCATAGGGAATTTCAATCCTGCACGGGGATCCCTTCCCTTCAAGGAGAGGCAGGCGTGCTCAGCATGGAGAAGCAGAAACCATGGCTGCTTTGTGCAGCCCCAAGTCCTTACCATGTGTTTCCAAACCAGAGTCATTCTTACACAGTTATAAGATGTGACTGGTGCTGATGCTCTGCACACAGATGGACCCAGGCTGGACTCTCCCCATCCAGCTGCCTGCAGAACACTCATGCAGACAGCTATACCTTCTGATATGAGCTGGCAGAATATAGGTCATAAAGCATGTTCACACAACATCACTCAACTTTTAACCTAATAGGATGTGGCTGATTGTAATTCTGCTTCCAGAACTGGGAAGATTTTGTTTGCAAGCAAGAGAATCCTTCCGTTCTCCTGATCGCTTCTTCCAGCAGTTAATTCTTCTCACTCTTAAAAATGCATGCTTTATTTCTCATTTGAATATCTTTAATTTTAATTAGCAGCCATTGGCTCTGTTGCTAAATTAAACAGTCCTTTGCTATTAAGAGTCCTTTCATTCAGCTGGTACATACTGCACGGCATTTCCTTTGCTAAACTAAACATGTAACGATTTTTAAATCTCTCACAACCCAGCATCCCAGGTGCTCAATAATTCCTGTGTCCCCTATCAATATATAGATGAGCAGACCACCAGTGGGAGGATCAACGCTTAGCAATGGAGCTGCAGCCGGACTGGGAAATGGAGAGGGACAGAGTCATGGGTGGAGAGACAAAGACAGCAATGGATGAATTGATGGATGGCTTACTGGGCTTAGTGGGGCAGCAGTTCTGACCAGGGAGAGCTGCTGTACATAGTCATAGAATGGTTTAGGTTGGAAGAGACCTTAAAGATCATTTAGTTATTCTCTCTCCCATGGGCTGGCTGCCCCCCATCAGATCAGGCTGCCCAGGGCCCATCCATGGCCTTGGGCACTTCCAGGAGTGGGACACCCACACTTCTCTGGGCAGCCTGTGCCATGTCCTCGCAACACATCCCATTGCTCTGGTAATGAAGTCATTGACTCCAGTTTCACCTGGAAGCCATATACTGCTGCTGGTCACAATGAGCAACCTCCTATCCCTCCCCACATAGCCCAGTGCTTCTGCTCCTATGCTGAGCTGCCATTTCTGTTCCATCACTGGAGATACCCAGGGCAGCCTGATCTAGTGGTTGGCAACCCTGCCCATGGCATGGGGCTTGGAGTTTTATAATCTTTGAGGTCTCTTCCAACTCAAGCCATTCTACGATCCTGTGATTCTTCCCTCCGCTTCCCAAAAGCTCCAGATCCCACACATCCCACTTGGCATCCCAAACTTCCCAAACTGGCAGGAACAAAAGCAACTTCTTATTTTTTTCTTTTTTTCTTTTTTTCTGTCCCTATACGACTCTGGCCCGCGGCCAGTCGCTATCTTCATTTATTGTAATGAATTTGTGTCATTAATATGTTGGCTATGCGGAGCAATCGCAAAGTAGCACATTAGGACAAAAAGCTATTGCTCTGGATGCCAGCGCTTTATTGCTGCTGCTGATTTACGGGCTGATAAGCAACGCCGCGCGTCCTTGAGATGGGAAAAGGACAGGTAGCGTGGAAGGGACCCATATTGTGGCAGAGTGTGGGATTTCCCAGGCCTCGCACAGCTGGGGGTGGACTTGACGATTTCATCTTTTCTCTGGAAAATGTCTTTGCCTGAGTGCGAGCTCGGAGGAACGCCGCAGACAAAGCCAGTGTGAAAGTCCCAGGCGCTTGGAAAGGAGATTAAATGCCGTCACAATACTGTAGTTTTGGGAGCTTCTGTGTGAGCAGCTCATAATAGGGCCATGTCATCACTTTATTGCAAAGATACGATAAAGACAGGCATTATACGGTGTTAACATTTAACAGCCATAACTTAACTTTCAAAAGACTTCGCAGACCAAGTCACAGTGAATTGTTTCTTTCTCTGCGTTTAATCCTGGGCTCACATGCTATAGAGCAAGAGCATTTACAGCCAGTGCTAAGCACAGACAGCCAGACCTGTCTGCCTGTCAGTTCTGCGAGTAATCCCCTGAAGAGCAACCGTACATAGAGTGATTTAAAGGGAAAGCATGGAACAAGGGGAGCACAGACAACACAGAAACCACTGTCGGAAAGAGATGCCAAGCAGCCCTGTCCCGGGATTGATCCTTTGCCCAGCAGTGCCAGTCTCCCTGCAGTGCTTACGGCTATGAGATACGATCCAAAGTTGCCAAGTTATAGGAGGAATTCAAGCACACACGGAGTTATAAAAGTGGGATGACGTGGGAGACAGCCTCTTGAGTCAAAAAGCAGCTGCTGTGAAGTTGGGAGGAAAATCCCCATGGCTGGAGCAGGGGGAGAGCATCACCGCTGTGACCCCAGGGCTGGGGTCAGCCCCCGTGCAGGGACATCCCCAGGGAAATGGAGCGGGCAGTGTGGGGCACGGTCACTCCCCCTCTTAATGAGACCTGCCAGCTTGCCTTGCATTTTAGCTAATTAATTACCCTGCTTCAGAGCTGTGCTTCGAGTTGACACCAGCACTGCAGGAAGGGACGAGGATTGATTTCAATCCCCTCTCTGTTTGTTTGCTCTCGCAGTCCGGATCCACACAACGGGAAACGTTGGGTGAGTGCTCAGGGAAAATAGTCAGCAGTGTTATCTGAGAGATGTATCAAGGAGGTTTGGGCCAGAAATGGACCCAGCTGCTGTGAAGCAATTTGCAGCATGTCAGGCTTCCTGTGTACAGCAGGTTAGGGGGTGAGCACTGCCCACATGTTTGCTCACTGGAACAGTCACCAGCACTGCCATGAACTCACACCCCTGAATAGACCTGAAAGTAGTTCAGAGTGGAAGCAGAAGGAAGGAGGGATTTATTGGCCTGGAATATTTTCACCTTTTAAGGGCTACAGTGCAAGATCTTCCTTGAATGGGTCTGTTGCTGGGAGCAAGCATGCAGCAACACATGCAAGGTGAGGGTGAGCGGGGCTGTGCAGACAGCCTGAGCTCAGCCAGGGCAGCAACAACAGCATTGGGATCATCACTAGGAAAGCTCAAAAAAGCTCCATCAGAGTGATGTATGAGGAAAAGCTGCAGGTGAGTTCAAAGGGAACAGCCAACTCTGATGTCTGGCCCACACCCATCTCCATAGGCACAGCTGAGAACTCATAGGAATTGGGATGGGAAATGGGTGGAGGGTGATGGCCCAGGCTGGGAGCTGCTGATTTCCCCCAGGGGCTGTGCTTGAAGGCTCAGAGTGCTTGATGAGAAGATTTATGCCTTGTTAATACTAGAATTGAGTAATCACTGTGATGAAATCCATGCTCTGCATTAATGAGGAGCTGAGGCAATGGGGCCGAGCTTTGCATTTCCCTGGGTGGACAAAAGGGATGATCTATGCCCAGATTCAGTCTCTCCCTCTAAAAAAAGGGACATGCAAGACATGAAATGGCGATGTCCATTCTCCCTCCATGCAAACATTACTACAGCCCAGCCATGATGCTCCCATCACCAGTCTAACATCAGCTCTGCAGCACCATTGCATGCTGGAATATGGTTTTGCTGTAATAACTTCCCATCCAATGAGTTGTCATAAGGGCAAATTGGAGGAGGCCCTGAGCCTTGTGTCCTGAGCTCTGCAGCAGTGTGGCCAGGAGGGAACCTGCAGTGAGCATCTGGTCAAGGCAGTGCTTTCCTCCAAAAAGGGATGGATGAGGAAACCAGGCCAATACCAATTGGAAACCGCTGTCCTGTCAGCCACCAGAAAACAAAGCTCTCCAGCAGCTCTGCAAGAAGCCTGGCTGCAAAACATCAGTGCTTAACTCGTGCCCAGGGACCCGGCCGAGGTTAATCCATTGCCATTAAGGATTTATGACACAGCATTGCAGCACGCCTGGGGAGCTGGGCACCAAAACCCATGTGCCCCATTGCTGCCCACCCCTCAGTGCAGGAGCAGGAAACATCCCATCAGTGGGGCCACGTTCAGCTCTCTTTAACCTCCCGCCCTGCTCATTGCCCTAAGCTGGAGGGGCAATTAAGCCTTGTTCCCATGGGAGCTGTCGGAGAGGGGAACTGGAGAGGCATTGGAAGCAGCAAGCCCCCCCCCCCCCCCGTGTCATTAGTATAAATTGTGTTTGTGCAAGTTATATTTTACGGCAGGCGTGTCAATTAGTGTGTGAAATTTAATAACCCAATTGAGCTTCCCTTGCTCAAAGCTAAATTGAAATCTGTTGCCTGTTTGGGAAAGTGAAGGGGCTGTCATGGGTGGGAGGCAGAGCTGGTGGGTGGGTAGGGCAGCACAGGGGAGGTTTTCATGTTGATTAAAAATAGGGAGGGTTTTGTTAGCTATGGTCAGGCACTCAGCAGCAGCTTTGCTTGGAGAGAGCAGCTGATATTACTATTATAATTAGTAGTAGTAGTAGTGGTGTCTAAGGTGGTAAATTGCTGAAAGAGAAGGCGTGGGAGGAAGAAAGGGAAAGGAAATCCAGTGTTAATCTGGATACTTTTCTTCATGTTTCTAGTGGAGAGCAAGTTGTATCTCTGAGCACATGGAGCCTGCAGCCTCACTATGAAGAGGAGGAGGAGGAGGCTGAGGCACTGAACCTGCCCCATGGCAAGGCAATGGGTGCAGTGGGCATCTGCCTAAATCCCACCTGGCCACACACCTCAGAACTGGAAAATGCAAGATTTGGCTGATGGGACCAGTAATCAGAGCACAGCGTAATCAGCCTCCTGGGATGTGCGAGGCAGGCAGAAACTACTGGTTTCTTTCACAAAGCATGAAGCTGATGTCTGAATCGGCATGTTTGATAACAAATGTGGTTTCTCAGAGTTCCTTTGTTATCAGGCTGTGCTGCGGAGGAGCACACCAGGACACAACAATGCTGACATCCAGATGAACACAGAAATGATAACAAAGCCCAGCAGGACAGTTTGTTCATTTCTCCCTCCAGCAAGGGCATTGCTGGTGGTCTTACCTCTTGCAAAGCTCAGAGCAGCCAGGAGCCTTGCAAAATTTTCCTGGGCTTTCTGCTGGAAGCACCCCGTGAATGAGGTGCCCATCTCCAGGGCATCAGGACTGCAAGCATCCCAACCATCACACTGGGAGAAACTGCAGGAGTGGAGGCAAGGACATTGGGAAGGGAAGTTAGTGGCTGTAGACCTTAAGAATGCCCAGAAATGAGCTTGCAGTGTGAGGGACTCACAACTCCCAGCAAGAAATCTGGAAGAACAAACCCAGAGATGGTGCCATACCCCCAAATGATGCCTTCCAAACCCGAGTGATAGACAACCTCTCTTATTCCATCCTTTTTTTTTGGTGCTTTCTGGGATATTGGCCACATTTTTGGCTACAAACAGATGATGGAAAACTTAAGCATTGGTATGTCAGTTTTGGAAATACATCAAAATATGAACTCATCACAGCCTCTGAACAAGCCTAAGAAATCCCAAAATAAATCATTTTGGATGGTGCGGACTAACCAAAAATGAGCTAACAGAATGTTTATCTGACAAAGTGTAGCACGGGGGTGCGAGCTCACCCCCTACCTCCCTTTTGCTCTCCCTAAGGCAGGGGACTTCCCCTCAGAAGGCCACCCAACTGGGATATCACCATCCTTCCTAGGGTGTTTGTTCCATTGCAACCAGTTTTCAGGCTCTGGGTCATCAGGCAGATTGTCCAGCTTTGGCATTTACAACCCATGATCACAATCCACAGACTAACGAACGAGTTCAAGACATTTCTGATCAATTCTCACTGACTGCATCCAGCTCTGCTAGATCCTGATACAAAGAGAGGGGAGAAGAGATGGCAGTTGGGCCACTTGCTGCTGAGGTCTTGGATGTTGCAGAAGACTTTATTCCCTCCTATCTCTTGCCCTGACTGTTTTGCTGAGATCTCATCCCATCTCTTCTCCTCTCTATGTAGATATACTCCAGCCAGACTCCATCTCAAATCTCTCCTGGTTTGCTGGTTTCAAAGCTCTCCAAAGAGTCCCATTATCCAGGAGACAGATGTCTCAGACTACTGGATTTTTTTGGAGGAAAGCAGCGCAGAAAATGGTTTTGTGGTAGCATCTTTGCACCAAGCCCTGCTGGGAATGTAGCTGGAAGCAGCAAAGAAATGTTTATGGAATTGCTTTCACGGGCACTGTGCATGTGGTGATAGGTTTGTAAATTAGGTCATACCATTTCCTGAAATATATGTGCAATGTTCTGGATATTTAATGGCATAAAAATGTAATTAGCTGCAGCTTTTTAATACTTTGGAAAACAGCATCACCTTGATTTGGAGGAAACTGTTAAATAAGATTGGGTTACCATGCTGAGCAACCCACTGCAAAGATACAATCTGAGGAGGGAACCTGACCCTGCCAGGATTTCCTCTGCAGTGTGTTTGCATTGTATATGCATCTAATCTGGAGCAAATATCTGCATTTTTCTGTGTCCCATTCAGACCTAAAGGAAAAAAAAAAGTAAGCTGAGTAGCTTCGCTGAATGCTAAAATAGAAGAAATTTGCTACAGGAAGGAAATTTTAAGGTTATGATCTGCATGGTCCCAGGTGCATTTTTAAAGCATCTGAAATGTTAGAAGTCTCCTATGTCCTCCAAGAACCTTGAGAAGAGAGAGAAAATGCTGCATAACAAAGGTCTTTAGGAAGGTGGAATGTGAAAAAAAGATTAAATATAAGATTTGGGATCCCAATGACCCTACATATTTTTCGGTCAACAGCAAAATACCGTCAGAGACTTCAGTCTCTGAAAAAAGCAAAGCCCAAGGTATCCTGAAACACCAAATCCACTCTGGGTCTATCTATCTAGCTATCCAACAGCGTCTCCCCTTATCTTTTGACCAACAAGGCTTAGTTTTCAGAGGAAGTGAATGAGGTATTTTAACAAGGAGAAATGTTTTGAGAAGTCCAAAATCAGCAGAAGTGCTAAGAAACAGGGCACCTAGAGCAGATAACTCATTACTCTGATTGCTGACAGTAAGCTGACAATGACATTTCCAACAAATAATAAACAGCTGAGAAAGAGGAATTTGAAATGCAATGCCACTGGTGAGCCAATAAGCATGGGCACCTGGAGAACATGGTCTCATCTCCATTTAGGAATCACAGCTTTGCTTTTAGAGAGCCCTCAGGCCCTCTTCACCCAAAAAAAACAAACAAAAAGCAAACCCATTATGTACTACTACAGGAACTGAGCAGTCTACTATGTAGAGAAACATGTTAACAAAAAATACTGCTTTCAAAAGAAATGTTCTTTATTTTTTCAGGGCCAGGAGAAGAAAAAGACATAAGTAAACAAAACAAAAACACAACAACAACATCAGAATGTCTTTGTTTTGTAATACTTGAAAATAACTCTCAGGAGTCAAGGAGAATGATGATAAGAATGAGAAATGTTGAAAATGGGAAGAGGGAAAGGAATGAGAGGGCAAGGTACAGACTTGCAGGAGGAGCTGCAATTACTTGCCAGAAAACCAGGGGTCTGCTGAATTTGTAGGGTGTTTCATTTAGAGTTCTTTGGTCTGGAGAAGCACTGAACTTACACTGAACCCCATCCCTGAGGTGAAACCTTCCCTCTCCCACCCATGCAGCTCAGGCTCCCAAGAAGCACTGCCTCATTCCCCCTCTCTCCCTTCCATCCATCTCAATATCTATGTTCTCAAGTTGCCTGATGTGCCGTTTATGACAGAAATAACCTGCCTTGGCACTGACACTTGAATTTCACTTAAGGTTTGTCACTTTATTAATGACAAGATCAATATTGCCCAAGCCGCAGTAAGAGCTCTCGCCATTCATCCGCCTCCCACCCTCCCCACCGAGGCGCTCCGTGTTTTAATGCTCCATCTTTTTTCAAGGGTATGGGCTCAGCATGGGAAGGAGAATCGCCCACCGCCGGGGACGCGGTGCTCAGTCCTTGGCAGCTGCCCCAACGTATTTCTCCTGAGCCTTGAATGCTGAGTGATGAGGTTTGGGAGAGGGATAACCCAGAGGCTCTGTCTAATCAGAGTGACTGCGGTGGCCTTGCTGAACCCTCCCGGCACAATTAGGTAATCACGCTGGCAGACAAGCCTGATTCATATCGTTTTACCATCAGTAAAGGGACATCTATCACCCCCGCGACAGACCCGTTATTGCTGCAAACCACTTCAGCCCAACTGGTTAAAAACCCCTTGTAAAAGCAAAAAAAAAAAAAAAAAAGGGGGGGGGGGGGGGGGGAAGAGGGGGAGGATTGGACATATTTGAAGGCAAATTAACTTTTAACATATTCTTTCCTGCCTCATATTAAGATCCCATTCTTGGTTGACACCTGCAGCAATGTCTGTGTTCCTCATTGCGTGTAAGGACTCGAGCTCTCTGAGGACACTGCGGGACATTCAGGACAGTGCTGAGTTGCCATCACTTCTCTCCGTTGGCTCCAGAGGAACCCAAGGTGAGGTTTTGGGTGATTCTGCGGAGTCAAGGAGTTGGACTTGATGATCCTTATGGCTCCCTTCCAACATGGGATGCTGTGTCATTCTATGATTCTTGTTACATGGACTGACCCTATCCCCATGATGACAACTTTCCAGAAAAGCCAAGGCAAAGGCACCCGAACTAAACCTGAAGTGCTCAGCCTGCTGATACTGTGCTTCTTTGCCTCTGCTCCCACTGAACCTCCTATGGACACTGATGGAGACAGTGAGGAGACTTCATGGATTCAAATGAGCTTTGGATGAATCCTTCAAAGCACTCCGGAAATTCAGCCATGTTTCCCCAGTTCTACTCTGCACAGATCCACGGGTGGACCAGGAAGGAATAGAGGAATTATATTAGCTTCAAAGTGCAATGAAGCACCCCTCCTCCTCATCCAACAGGTCCTGAAGGGCCAGCCCCAAATGTGTGGTTTTATTGCTCTTCTGGAATTGTGCTCTGGACTTGCAGACTTCCAGGCAAAGCACAAATCTTTTGCAAGGGCTCCAGAGGCCTCCTCAGGGCTGAGCCATTCCTAAAACTGCTCATCCCTGACCTCAGACAAGGCTCCACTTAGGACCTTCAGTTATTTTTCTTTGAGGTAGATGTCTTACAAGCACAGGTCAATGGTGAACAGCATCTTTATCATCTGGGGATATTCACATTTTTATTACACTTTCTTTCAGTTCTGATTTTTTTTCTCCAGAACCAGTTAATCCATTTCTTTTGGACTTGTACCTTGAAGGCAAGAGCTGCAGCTCAATGTGCAGCCAATCCATTCCAGAAAAATGCCTTCACTACAGAACATGAACTTCCCATTATAGAGGCTGCATATGTGCACTGATTGATCCCTAAACTGGCATTTCAATTTATTTCCCACTGGAGGACTCATTCATTACAGAGAAATAAGACTATTAAATGCATGATAAAGCACATGCATCAACAGACGAGAATGGTGGTTACTTTACTGTACCTATCTAAACAATAGCTGATAAATAAAGCCATTCATGATCACACAGGACCTTTTAAAATGAATAAGGAAACAGTAATATCCTCATTATTAAAGCAGCTGATTAAAAGAAATAGCTTGCCAGCATTAACACCACACACACTTTGCTGCTGCATCCCTGGCTGTGGGGCAGAGGCAGCTCAGAGGCACAGATTGTGAGCAAGCTGCCTGAAACCTGCCCAAGTCCCAGCAGCCTGCAGATGTGTGCAGCTGTGCTGATGTGGCAGCAAGCTCCTACCTTCAGCAGCAGGGAAAGGCACCCAGAGGAGCCCCAAGCTGTTTTTTTTCAAGAATTAGAGCTTCCATCCTTTTTTGTTTAACAACTCCATTGACTTTCTACCCAACAGCCTCTGGAGAGAAGCAGAATAGTGGTGCAGGCGTAAAATTCTTTTATACGTATCACAGAGCCATAGAATGGCTTAGGTTGGAAGGGACCTTAGAGATCATGGAGCTCCAACACTATAAGTGTGCACAGGTTTTTTTGACCTGTCAAAAGAGGAAAGATAGAGATGGCAAAGAAAGGCAAGACATGGAGAAAGGAAAACAAAGAGGAAAGGAGAAGTGGATCTTTATGAAAATCAATAGGTATGTGTTGTAAAGGTATTGAAGTGGGAGATAAGAGCAGTGGCTTTGAAGTTTCTTTGCAAATCAAAGCAAGCTGGTTTTTCTCTGACCATTTTGGAGGACACTGAACAGTCCCACCAGTGCTGTAACAATCCCATAAAAATTTACGGTCAGATTTTTTTCTTCATCTTTTTCCCCCACTTTGACCATGTCCTTAGGCGTCCAAGAAGCCAATGCCAGGCTAAATAGTCATGACATAACTCAGCAGGTTTTCCAGAGCTCTAATTGAATTATAAGCCATCACTTTACGGCCACATGTAAAAAGCCCACATGTTGCTTGCCCGGCATAGTCAGTTCTTGCACCCAGTGGTGTGGCACAGGGCTGTTGACCATGCAGGGACCACATGGTTGCAGTGGCCAGGTGACATCTCACCCCTGCATGTTGGTGCTGCTGGAGCTGGGTCAGCACCCACATAGAAAATCTGCACCCAAGGAGCTCGTGTGCTGGTTGCAGTGAGACAGAGGGGGGAACCAGCAGCACACAAATGGCTGTTTTGGTCTCTCTCCTGAGATAAATCACTTATCTGTTTTTTCTCACTGCGCACTGCATGGCAGTTTATGAAGCAGCTGTCTGAAAGGAAATTTACTGGACAATTAAATGTGCTGACTTTCAAGCAGGGCTCTCGAGGTGGAGTCTGAAATTATTGGGTGTGAAATGCAAATAGATTTAACAGTTTTACTGCTATTTATATGACATTCACCCATTCCTAGCTGTTTTTCCTCCCCCCTCTTTTTTTTCTTTCTTTCTTTCTTTCCTTTTTTTTTTTTATCCTCTCTCTCTGAGTTTAAACGGCCCCAACTTTCACAGGTTTTAACAACCTCAGACACATGCAGTAAAACCTGAAGCACGCTCCAAAGCTGAACAAACCCAGATCAGTGGAGGGCAGGAGGAGGAAAACAAATTCTATCCCAATCCTTTAACAAAATATTAATTTAGAAATAAGCCGGTAATTACATTCAGCTTTGGGTCTGCCCCACAGTCCTCTGAGGCAGTTCTTATTCAATAAGCTTTTGGCCAGCACCCAACCAACCTCCAACTTGCACAATCACAAATGGACCCAGTGAGCAGCTCTGGCTCTTGGGAGCCCTTCCCCACGGAATGCAATGGGACAGCCCCAAAGAAATCCCCTTCCGTAGGGCATTCCCATGGAGCACCTATTTCCCAAATGTTCCCCTGAGGTTCAGTTCAGCACGATCTTTCAGAGCAAGGATGGAGTTTTTATGAGGCTTCATTCCTTCCTGCTACATTACATTAATGACCAAAACAGTCCACGGCTTAATTAAAGATTAACCGTTGAGATCAGTAAAGCAAGATTGCTTCTCCCGCTGTTTTTCATCCCTTTACACTTCTTGCAGAGCTCAGCCTGGGACAAAGCAAAGCAGACACTCCAGCACTGTGAAGAATGGAAGGTTTCCATGCCTTTCGGCTCATCTGATTCCCTCATTTAACTGAGGGCAGGCATCTCCCTCCTGGACCTCACTCCATGAAAGGTGCCACTCTGCTACGCAGAGATTTGCCATGCCACCCTTTGCACCACAAATCTTTTGTACCTTTTAGGGACTTCTTGTACCTCTCATCTCTGGTGCTACAAGATTTATCACCGCTGAGGAGAAACATTTGCTGCTCAGATATCTTAGGCTGTTGTGAACTCCTCTGTACCAAAACAATCCTAATCTCAGCCTGGTTTGGGGACAACAGTGCCCATTTTTTGTTTTGCTTACTGTGTCTATGCTCGTGACCTTCATTATCTTTTGCAAAGCTGATCGACAGCCTCCTCTGCCAGACTCTTCCATCCCTGTGTTGTTGTGAAATATTATCTGTTACTGCTTAAAAACCGAATTCACGAATCATATCTGTGGGTGAAGGAGCCACTGCTGGTGTGGTCAGACAGGCACAACTATGCATCTGTCCATCTGTCTACATGTCCTGCTACCATCATGACCTCAGTTCTACACAATTAGCTCTAAGAAATTGGTGCATCTGCACAGAAATCTACACAAAACTCACTCATTCTCCTCCCCAGCTTATAGAGAGTTCTACCCGTTTTGCTGGATTTCTTTCTTGTCCTTTTCCTTGAATACAGCCCTGGTGCAGTCAAGTCATTCCAGCCTCGGTGAGAGATTTGGCAAACATAAATATGGTTTGATTGGATTTAGTCCCACCAAGGGCTCATTTACCAGCATCCCTCCTATGCCCTGGGGCTGAGCAGAGAGCTGAAGAGAGAACTTCAGTAGGTGTCCACTGTCCTGCTCCAATCCATCTCACAGGGAATCTGATGCACCACTCTGTTTACAGCTGAAATTATAGAGATCTGTTCAGGTTTTCTTCCACCTCTACAGAAATTGAATCAGATGTGGAGAAAGTGGAGCACTGTCTGGAATGTGAATGCCTCATCCTCCACCCTTCCATTACAGAGCTTGTATTCCTGTAACACCCATCAAGACAAACCTGCCAAGATCTTTCTTTGCAATCTAATAAATAACAATAATAAGCATTCTACCAACTCATATTTCTGCAAGCTGGCAGTGATTTATATTTTTGGCTCTTGCATCTGAAATAACTGAAAATATTCAATGAGATAAATGAAAAATCTTGCTTCTCATTCTGAAGTGAAGTTTGCCAACCTGGAAGGTCTTTAATAACGATTTTCTGATAAACATACACTCCCTGGTTCTCCTCTTGGCAGCTACATTTTGATTAAATTCCTCTATATCTGTATATCATGTATGCAAATGTAATTACAATCAGTTGAAGGGACACAAACAGTACAAATTTGGGGATTCAGTCAAATAACTTTGACTTTAAATAAGCTGTGTTCCCAATACAAATAAATAGAACAGCTCAGGAAATCCCGTGCTCGTGCCAAGGGTGTTTTGCCCCTGGCACAGAGCAGTGCCCACAAGTAGTGTTACTGAGTTATTGCCTGGGGTTTCCCAGCTGGAACTGACTGTGCTTGTACCTTATAACTTATGGGCAACCAGCCTGACTGCTCCGAGCAGCATCACAGTCACTGCTCTGACTCCGTACAGATGGGCTGTATCCTATCTTCAGGACAAGAGGTGATGGCCTTAAGCTGTGGCAGGGGAGATGCTGGTCAGATGTTAGGAAAAACCAGAAAGAGTGATAATGCACTGGCACAGACTGCCCAAGGAGGTGGGGGAGTCACCATCCCCAGAGATGTTTAAAGAAAAAAGATGTCATACTTAGGGACATGATTAGTGGGCAATACTGGTGATAGGTGGAAGGTTGGATTAGTTGACCTTAAAGGTGTTTTCCAACCTTAATGATTCGATGATTCTATGTGCATTTTTGATGTATGAAATTCTTGCTCATAAACTACCAGTCTTGAAGACTGTGCATTGGAGGTCTGAAGTTCCCATCCAGAGAAAAGAGAGCATGTCCATGAAAATGTGGGTGGAGGTAATGGTTGCTATGTTAAGGATTAAATTAAAGGTTTTCTGCATGCACCAGAGTACCTACATGTACTTGAATCTCCTCCACCAAGCACAGGACCCACAGAGGAGAGAAGGATTGAATACACAAGATAACACCAGCAGATAAGAGCAGCTCAGCCCCAGAAGCCAAGTGCCTGAACCTCATGTTCCGCAGGTGAAGCTCTGCACATCTTTCATCAAGTGCTGGACATGATGAAGAAGTGCTTCAAGGTTGGGTGCAGCTGCAGTGAGATTCGGTGGGAATTAGCTCAACAGGGCCTAAATGGAGCAGATAGTGTTAAGAGAAATGCTCTTGTTTTCAAGTGTGCTCTTAGACCCCACTGACCCTATCAAGTAGCAGCTATTGTCCCTGCTGCAGAAATGCAATAACCCCAAATCTTTTGTGGTATGTCCCAAATAGGGTGACAGCCCCCAGATCCCCAGATAAGCCTGAAGAACCTGAAGAATGCTTGAAGTTACAAGATGGTCAGCAAAAATAATTGCCGGGTCTGGAGTCCCTCCTGTGCACCGTGGCTCTTCTGGATTCATTCCCACTGACACCTGTGGTGCACAGCCAGTACACTTGGAGAGGGCTGGGATCCTGATAAATACATATGTACATAAACATATATATATAAAATATACACATATTACTTTCTACTAAACGCTGTTCTTTAAATCCTCTTTTGTGTTCCCTACACTCCTGCCCATCAAGACTTTGTGGTAATATAGCCCATCCAGGTTTCTTAAAAGGAATTAAAAAACAAATTTTTATAATTTCCTGTTTTGAATTTCCCAGGAAGAACCATTTGCAAAATAAAGTAACTTTCGTGCAGCATGAAATTTTTTATTAACCCGAACAAATGAATACAAAGTTCAGGTCATGGTCAAAATAGAGAAGAGGGAAAAAGAAAGGAAGGCCAGAGCTCAGCTAAATGGTTGCCTAGGGCTTGTGATTTTCTAGCTGCTGAAACATCAAAAGTATGAGGCTGCTCCAAGGAGAGGGGAGAGACGTATTTCAGGATGGACCTGCAGACTTCAGAGATGAGGTGTCATGGTGAATGGAAGATACTGCTATACCAACACACAGAAAAAAAACAGCAACAAAAAATTACATTTGGAGTTTTGGGGGAGAAAATATGGGTGAGGCTCAAGAAAGGAAGGAAATAATGCATAAGATTGTATTTGAGCTTTCTGGATCAGCATTTATCACCTCTCTCCAATCTGAGCTATAGGCTAGCCGCTCTTCAACAGCCAAAAGCACAGCAACGTGGGCACTCCTCATTTCTGACCTATTGTTCTAGTAATTTGAGACAAACTTCAAGGGAGACCTGTACATGCTTCTCTAAGGAAAGTGATATAAGAGTGGCCAGTGTTAAGCCGTCTCTCTTTTCAAATATGTCCATTGGCCCAAATGGAGTCTGACCACCACATCTGGAATGGAACGTCTGAAAACCGAGAAGGATGGGTAAAAACTCTTCCATAAGGCTATTTCATTTCAACAATGTCAAAAGATTTTGTTTCAAATGTCATGTTGATTCATTTCATTTTGACTTTTGTATTAAAACACTAATTGCATTATATATAAATGTTGACATTCTATGAATATATTAATACATTAATATTGCTGTAGAGTATAACAGTCCGTACAAAATGAATGGAAAAGACAGTGCACATACCAGATGTGTGAGTCCTGTCTAAAATAGAACTTCTCATGGCCTCAAACATTTTCAGATTTTCTTTCTGCCTTGTGTTTCATCTTTTCCTCCTGTATTGGACAAACCAGACTGTCTGAGAAGGAGCTGCAAGGAAAGCAAATCTTATAGGTTGGCTTCTAGCAAGTGTACCATATCATAGAATCATAGAATGGCCTGGGTTGAAAAGGACCATAATGATCAACTAGTTTCAACCCCCCTGCTATGTGCAGGGTCACCAACCACCAGACCAGGCTGCCCAGAGGCTCCTGTGTCCTCACACTTCCCAGAGCAGAATACCAACAGTTGGAGAACCTGTCTCCTCAGCCTTGTTGTAAACATGTGTCCTTTTGATGTCCTCTGTCCCCAAGTTTTGGCTCCATTTCACTTGGTCTGCTCTTCCGTGCTCCCTCCAGTGCATCACACCCAACCCGGCACTGTTGGTGTAAAGGTCCATTCATTCCCTTGCCAACAACACCGAGAGAGCGGCTGCTCATGTAATGCAGTGGGAAACAGAAAATATTAAAATATATCTCCCAGGAAAACTCAGTGACACCACAGAACTTTGCTTTATTTTAATACCCACTGACACTCATTTTCTGCTAGCATCTAGAGAGCGTTGCAAACAGGGCCTCCTCCCTCAGAGGGAAAATATGGTCACGAAATATTTTTCCTTAATTCTTAAGCAGAATTAAAAAGGAAAAGAATGTTTGAGATTCTCAGTTTTTGGAAAACAAAAACTTTTTTTTTTTTCTCTGTTGAATTCTTAAAATCTTCTGCCAAAACCCCAGAGCTTTTGAATTTTTGTCCAAAAAATAATACAATTTGGTTTTGAGGTATTCTTCTGGCAAGAAAATGACATTTTGAGGAGAGCAGATGCTTTCTCTAGAAAAATGCCATCTTGTCAAAAGCACAGTCTTCCATCTTAAGGGACGTCTATGCCAGAAAGCATCTGATCAGCTCTCCTAGCATCCCTTATCCTCTTTCAGGGATAAGAGACATGGTGGCTGCATTTTAACAAGATGAGCCTTCTAAGAACAGTTACTGGGGAATCACAAATATCTGATGTGATCGGAGCTTGGTACATAGGATTTATAACAGGAGCCAGTCTGATGTTCCAAAGCATAGGATCCACCTAGAGCTTAGCATGCAATTGCTGTTAATAAAAAGACTCCATACTTAAATACAATTCCTCTGTTGTATAAATATATATTTCCTCAGCGGGACATTGTGGTTACTTTAAGAAGCTGGAAGACATCAGAGCATCACGTTCCAAGTTTGGCATTGAACAAGAAGCCACCAGAATTAAATCAAAGTACTTCTTTCTGGCAAGCAAAGCAAGAGTAATGAAAATTCCAGCCTTGATCCTCTGCCAGTGGTAGGCAGCAAATTGAGTGCATGCCTACCACTCCCAAACTGAAGTCCCTCAGTCTTGCCCAGGATGCCAACTACCAGAAGTACAAAAGATGAAAACAGTCTGCCAGACACAGCAAACCAAATCACTCTCTTCATTAAGAGGAGCTCATTACTTTCTTTCAGCTCCACCCATGAGCAAATCCACCCTGCTCGACCCTGCTGGGACTGATGAATGGAGGTTGACTGCTTGTGGTGAAGTTGGTATTCCAGGAAAGAAATTAAGGTGCCTCCTCCTGTCACCGGGAGCTGCCTGGATTCCCACCCAAAAGATGCGTGTTCCTTCCAACAATAAGGTGCAAGAGTAATGTGGTTAAGTGAGGCAGGCTGGGCAGGTGGCTGGAGAACAGAGGAGAGGAGGCTGAGTTTGGAGAGGAGGCAGCTTTACCAGGACTTTACCAGGGTTGCATCCCTCAAAGATCTGAGTAATATCAATTACGAAGAGGAAGTAAAGTTGGTATTCTTCAAAGCAAAACTATCTTACCATGGTACGTGACAAACACAGCGCTACAGAATGGCCACAGATTAATAGAAACGAGGCTAAAAAGCCAGCCTTTCCTGATGGACAGATGTAGCAGGCTTTGTAAGCATGGGAATATTGCCACAGTGCTGGATTTAGCATGGAGAGGGGAGACTTTTGCAGTCTCCCTACTTTCTTAGGGATGGGAGTGAGTATGTTTGATCAGCACCGATACATCTGGAGGTGCCATCCTGCACCGAGTAAGAAAAGGAACTTTTGAAAATATTGAACAGAAAAGGGGCCTATGAGATTTTTATTTGAAAGTTGAAATAGTGGATCCTGATTAGTGACCACCTTCCCTAGAAAACACCAGCAGCTGCCTTTATCTATACGTTTACTGCAAGCAATGTGCCCATTTAATAATTAATGTGTATAAGTGCCTAGCTATGAAAATGCAAAATGAAATATTAAGTAGAGTCTGTACCAAGTGGGAAGACATTCGGAAGGGAAGGAATAAGAGTAATGTCATTCACTTATTCCCAGGGAACATCCCCAAACATCTGGAGCAGAACGAATCCAGGTGGATGAATACAAAGTGCTCAACAGGAGCAGATGGGTCACTGATATTATTGTCTGAAGCTCTGGCCCCTCATAGAGTGGAACAAACAGGAGAAAATTACTCCCAGCACGTCTGCCTGCACACACAGAGCGTCTTTGCCTGGCCACAAATTGGTGAGCTCTGCAGCTCAGGATGATTAACGATGAGTGCAGCTCATGGAGATAGCAGCACAGGCGGAGATGTGTGGTTAACATCCCTCCCATGCTTTGGTAAGCTCCAAATCTGCTTCTGGGAGAGAGGTGCTTTGGAGTGACCTGAGAGTAATCAGCCTTAAGTCGGAGAGAGCTATTTCTATTATCACTGCTGGCAAGAGCCATGGTTATCGATTGTCTCAGGACTGAGAAAACTTGGGTAGGAGGTAGATACAGATATTGGGAGCATTTAGTGTAATAAACAGCCTGGAAGTAAAGTTAAACTTTACACTCCAGAGCTCAAATCACTGTTAGAAACTAAGCTGAAATTACTTGTGGGCTACAGAAAACCACCCTTGGCTTTCACTGGGAATTCTACATCTTTGGCTAGCAGAAGTAACAGCTGGGGAAGGCTGATTTGTCCAGGTTTATATGGATGTACGGGGAAGGGGGTGGGGAGGATGCTACCTGTATTTCTGGTTTTCCAGTATTCCTGATTGGAGCAGATGTGTAGCATCTCCAGCCAGGCTGACAAAAAGCAAGGAATGTGCAAACCCAACCAACAATCCATCTGTGGTAGCTCCAACACTTTTGGTAAGCACTGGCCTTACCACAGGCATATCACAGTGGTGCCGGGTGTATGTCAGCCTCCAGAAATGTTGGACATGAGCCCCACAGCTCATGTCTGTCTAGGAAACCCTCAACAAATATACAGAAATGCTGGGTACTGGCAGTCAGATGTAAAATGCCGTGTTTAACAGCCCTATTCTCATGACCAAACTTTTCTCAGTGCCTTCACAAAATGCTGCTTCATGGTATGCAAGCACAACAGCATTCCTATCCCACTTTTCCACTTTGGTTTCCATCAACCCATGGCGAGACTGTCCTGCCAACCTCTGACTCCAAGAACAGGGACTGCCAGCAATTAATCCCAGCAGATTGGGGGCTACAGCTGAGTGTGGGGAGGGGTGGAGCGAGCACAGCAACGAAGAACAGTAGGGGAAATCTGCAAAGCAGAAAGAAGTGGCTCTCAGGTGGGAAGCACTGCAGTCATTGACCAAAAAAAGGAACAAGCTCCAGCCTGGGGCAGCTCACGCCTTACCTGGGTGTTAAAGTCCGATTTCAGATGTCAGAAAGTACTTCCTTGAGAGTAAGAACAGACTCTCGGAATCCCATTCAATAACAAGGGGTTGAATTTTCAGTTGGCTGAAATCTCCATAAGCCCAACCCAACAAATTTACAAGGAGCTGAGATATGTCCTGTTCAGCCTGAAAATGAGAACCTCCTCCATATGTTTGCCCTCCAACTCCTCACAATGAATACTCTGAATCATCCCCAGCCAACTGTATATTTGTTATTCGCTGTATTTATTTCCAATTCCAGGATTAAGAAAATGACTCCAGTACTATGACATCCATACAATTAAACGTATCATTTTCCCATCGACTGGCTGGCTGTGCCAAGCCGGGCAGCTCGGTTGCTGTCGCCATATGGAACACATCTCTGCCTGCACAAGCCTCGAACGTGACAATTAGAAAAGGGCTGGGTTCCCCTCGCATCCACGAGCAACAAAGCACTCTGAAAGCACTTAGTGGGGCTGAGAGGACCTCACTGTATTAGCAGAGCAAGGGGTATCTCTCAGACCTTTCCACTGGGACTGAACCCTTAGCCTTAACCATCAGCCCTTGGGGAGGTGATGTCCCAAAGCGCTCCTGCCCCAAGCAGCACCAGGACCCCACTCAGTGTCTCCCCTTCAGATACATCCTGGCAGTAAACGTTACACAAAGATCCAAAATCTGAACAATTTTGGAGCAACCGGACTATGTGGCCATTTATTTGGGGCTTTCCTCAGCACCTGCCAGGTAAGTGAATCCTGACCCTTAAAGGCCTGCAGTTCAAAGCACAGCTCCCTAAAATCATTTGGCAGTAGCAGTCCTTGCACCCTACCTATCCCCTTTGCTAAAATAGAAATTGTCTCCAGTCCAACAGCTCCATGAAGGTCTGGTTGCAAAGCAGGTGTCTGCACTGTGCCAAGCACAGCAAGACACAGCTCCTTTCCCAGTCACTGCAGACCCTGCTCTTCCCATGCCAACCTTCCAGCAGCACATCTCTGCAGACAAGAGGACTGCAGGGCAGAGTGCTGAGCAACGACAGCTGCTTTCACAGATGAGGACATGAAGGAATTAACCTGAGATGCCCTGCACATCTGACCCAGATGTGACCTTCTCTTTTGCAGCTCCTGAGATGACCTTGATCTCATTCAAGTTCCCTCTGCTCCTGAGGTTGGGCTACACCCATGGTCCTGGACTCTGTTCTAAGTCTCCCGTGAATAACCGTGTCAGATCTTCACACAGCTATCTCAGGAATGCTGCCAGGCTGATCTCCATACTTACTCAAGGTGACATTGATTCATTTTGCCTCTCACTGGAGAGATTACATTTTCATAATGTGCTTTCTAACGTCCTCACCCATCCACCAGCAGCATCCAGCTCCCATCCCTGACCTCTACCACTGACAGCCCCTGGGATTTGGGGTTTTCCCCTCAACAGAACATGCACCCAGAGGCAGTTGGGGTTCAGAGGCTGAGGGATTGCATCTAGAGAAGCACCAGAGGTCAGGTTTCATACTGAGGTTCTGTCCTAAACTGTAATTATTTTATATTCACACCACTGCATAAATCAGAATAACTCCAGGGAAGGCAAAAAAAAATTGGAAGACCATTCCCAGATCCAGACCCCAAAGTGCAGCCAGAGGGGAAGAATTTCATCTTAAAAGGTTCACAAGAAATTGCTTTCCTATCCAAATCACCCATATAGGAATTATACCCAAGCCTCCCCACCTCTGCATGTTCATAGCCTGAACCCACACCTCCTCCCTGACACTCAAGCAGTGCTGGAAAAGAGACATTCCTTCTTGACCACAGAGGTGATCTTTGTGTAATATGTGGCTGAATGGTTTTTAGGTGAGGGACTGGGCTTGTGAAACACACCCAGGTTTGTGTGTTCTTCCAGGCTTCTGAGGAAAATGTAAAGAAAGGATTCAGCACTGGGGGGGGGAAAAAAATATATTAAAAAAAGAATGAAAAAAGCAAAGAAGGAAAAGACATCTGGAGTGCTGCACGAGGCCCTCTGCTTGTACTGACCTAATTACTGGGATAGCATCACAGGGAAACCCTGTTCAGCAGGAGGAACGAGCAGCTGAGGGCTGAACTCAGAGTAAACAAACCCAGCACTTGCCACGTGTGCATGTTTCCACCACACCTCCATCTGACTGTGGTCACCCAGAGCTGCAAACACCCCGTGCAGCACAGAAGTGACAGCAGTGAGCAAGGGCTCCTGCCCACACAACACCAGGATGCAGCATCTCCATGATTTGGTTCTGTTTGGTGCAAAAAAGGATCACGCCAGAGATATTTTGTGGAATCACAGAGTCATAGGATGACTTATGCTGGAAGGGACCTTAAAGATCCTCCATCCCCAACACCCTGCCATGAGATGTTTGCTCCCCACCACGTCAGGCTGCCCAGAGCCCCATCCTTGGGGCACCTTCAAGGATGGGGCACCACGGCTTCTTTAGACAACTTATCCCAATGCCTCACCATTCTGCAAGTTAAGAGTTTTATACTATCAATATATATCAATATCTATCTATCTATCTATCTATCTATCTATCTATCTATCTACCTATCTCTCTCTCTCTCTCTCTCTATATATATATATATATATATATTTCCCCAGACACTGAATGGAGGCAGCAGAGCAAAGTCTGTGTTCGTGGATGCGGGGGAATGAACGTGAGCTCTGAGCTTGTGCCAAAGGCAACCTTCTTTTAGTTTGGGAAGTAGGGAATGAAGGCAGAAGAACACAAACACCGCTTTCTTTTATGGCACAAGTCAGTGAAAAGAAATCTGCTCAACTTGCCCCCCAAAACAATCCTAAGCCCAACAAAACTCCTTTTAGGATGGAGTGAAGAAAACACCCCAAGACTCTGGGAATGGAAACTCTTGCTCCTTGTCCACGGTCTACCGTGTGCTTGCTAGGGGGCCTCCCTGAGGGCAAAATAGCTGCTGAAATGTCTGCACCTTTCCTGTAAATCAACCCTATTTTTCAAGTTTTAAAAACAGGAAGCAAAACAGTGCTCACAGGGCATTCTGTGCAGGTTGAAGTCCACACACACGCTGCCTGTGGCAAGTTGGGGCAAAGAGCAGGTTCGATGAGACACTGCCAAACAAAAACCCTGGGGCTCTGATGCTGGGCTTTCTATCTTTCAGCTTACTGCTAATGACCTTTTACCGATACTTATTTCAATTTAAAAACAGGATTTTTACTGGGAAAAGTTATCAGTGTGAATGTTTCTGAGGTACAGCTTTTGTTTGCTTGAAAACACACTTCTAAAAGGCCCTGTTTCCTAGAACAGCTTGTGGTGTTTTGGGAGAAAACCTTCCAGCTTTGACGAGGAGGGTAACAGCGCAGTGGAAAAGTGAGATAAACAAGAAGGGAACTGGGGAAATGTGGGTTTATATCAGTGTTTTGGCCATCATGCTGGCCCATGCAGCTCTCGCCCAGTGCACAACAACCCAGGGAATGCCAGCCTTGATAGAAAGGTTAGGGCACAGATTTCCAAACTCAACAAGAAGTCAAGATGAAGCTGCTGGGCACTCAGGAGGGCTCAAAGAGGAGGAAACACGTTAGTCACAGACAGGGCATGCCCTGATCTCTACCAGCAAGGCTTGTTTTCTGTCTTGTCTCAAGGCCGGTCAGAAATTTTTCTGTCAACATGTCAGTAGACACAACACAGATGCTTTGCTAGACCAAAAGCCAATTTCTATCAGTAGTTCTGCTCTCCTAATCCAGCTCCCCCCTAAAACTGCTCTATTTTTAATCATAAGAATAGAAATATCTTGCCTAAGAACAGTAAAGGATGAATAACAGAGGCAGGACTTCTCTTCAGAGCTGAGCACAGCGGTATCCCATCCTCTGGGGACCTTGGCACCCTCCGAGCCTTGCCCAGTTCTGGTGCTCTTTGGGGTAAATGCTGCAGCAGCTTCCCAGAATAGTGCAATTTTAAGCAAAGGAAGGAAAAGAAAACAGCAAAAATTTCTCTTTTAACAGGACATCTTCATTGTAGATGCAAAACAAAAGTTTGGGGAGAAAATGTGTTGCCTGCTGATAAGCGGTATTTTTTTATTATTAAAACAAATCACCAAGGCTGGATTGAAACTTCCCATCCTTCACTGCATTTTCCTTTGCCACTGCACTCAAGGATGGGCTCTCTAGTCTGAAAGCCACAGACATCATGCTAAACGTGCCTCTGAGCTGCACACAAGCCCTCTCCCCCAGTACTCCTGTTCTGCACTTATGGGACAGATTGCAGCTGGGCTACTGATGCTGCCTCAAGAGACGACCCACGCTGGCTGTGCTCGTACATCTGCACCCAGACCACGCTCCAGCAGTACCCGGCTGTGGGCTACCCTGTCCCTCCTGTCATCCCAGCACTGTCCCCAGATGCCAGTCAGTCCTGTCCATACCTGAGTGTCGGGCAGAGCCCATTTGGCCTTTTGCTTCCCATAAGAGCCCTGGAGACAGCCCTCAGCCACAACATAGAGCAGTGGGATTACTGTGATGGAGGGAAGTGTTGAGGGCTGTGATTGAGTTTAGTGCAGGGTCTGAGCTATGGGCACCTGCACTTATCACAAGCACAAGGTGAGAAGGACAAGGCACAGGTGTCAAACATGCCCAGGACATCACAAAAGACATAACCTTGGTGCCCTGATCTCCTGGAAAAGAGGAGGCAGGCTCTCTTCGGGCCAAGGAGGAGCCTGCAGCACACCAGGATGTTAAAAGCTTGCACCATGAGTGCAGCTGAAGCTCATCCTACTGCTCTTCCCAGAACTGCTCACACAGGGGATCAGGTGGGAACTTTTAGCTGCAGTAATTTATTTTTTTATCAGATGGAAAATAGTGTTTCTTCAAAAGCAGGCTTTTGGGGCCCCAGTGCTGCCCATATCCATATGAACCACTCCATCACTCAGTGCAGCAAAACAGAAACCGTGGTCAAAATTCCAGTGCCCTCCAAACCCCTTGTAATGCCTTTCCAGCTATATCTAATGTTCACTTAAAAAGTCTTTTGGCTTCATTAATAATCTAAACAGATACTGTGGCTCTAATTAGCAGGGTAATTGGAGAGCACAGATAGGCATGTGCTCAGGCAAGAATTGCAGCAAATGTTCCATCAGTGGGAATGAGCAAAGAAGAAACACTTATCTGCACAAAGACCTTGTGTTATCACAGACTAGCAGGCAAGGCCCCAGCCCTACAGACGGAGCCTTGGCACAGGGCAGCATGACCAGGCTGAAGATCACATAACCCCTCACCTTCACAAGCAAGTATTTTGTACATGGATACATTAACGTCACGTCCCACCTGCTGCTCAAGACAGCTTCCCAATTCCTACGGCACTGGGAGTGGTGGGGGTTAATTATATAAGAGTTTCCAGAAGTTTTGATTATGTCACACAAATGCACAGCGCAGGAAATAGCTGAACTTCAACACCTAAAATTAAAAATTTTCAACATCCTCTTGTTTCACTCCTTGAGGTTAGTATTGGGTGAGAAGTCCTGCTGGTGACAGCAGGGTCTTCATACCATGGGTCTCCTATGGCACCGGGGGCTCTCTTGCTTTTTAATCAACATTCAGATCTTGCAAGTGGCGTGTTTTCTCCAGAAAGACCTTCAGCTCAGAAATCCTTGGCAAGCCTTGCTGCTGGCTGTATCAAGGCCATGTCTGACTGACTGTGAAAGATGCCACAGCCTTGGGAACACCACATGGCATTCGCAGCACCACTGACAACTGCCTGTTGTGGAAATCCATTGCTTTAATGAGTGCAAGAGCTCTGCCAGGCCCTACTTGCTCATGTTCAGAAGTGTATGACTTGAGGTGGACATGCTCCAGGGCTAAAGGATAATAATTAGCACACCAACTCCATTGCATAGCTGAGCATATGCCAGCAAATATATACGTATTTTGCAAATAAAAAACTTCTTTGGCTTTTTTTTGCATCTGTATTGCAGCCAGCCCAGCAGCCCACAGCTCCCCTGGACCACTTTGGAGCTGGGCAATGCCAGTCTCCACCAAGTTGCACACAGAGCCATGTGCTCTGACAGCCCCCTGATGCCCAGCCACATTTCCTCTCTTTGGGTTTTGGGCACAGACAAAATTCCAGGCAAGATTTCTACTGATTCTTACCATTTACAAACACAGCGAAGTCAGCCATGCAAAGACAAGTTTAACATTTCTGCCTCTTGCCACTGCTCTTGGGAAGATGAGAGCAGCACAGCTGTAAATACTGTTACATCTTGTGACATGTTCCAGCCCTTTCTAAACAAATCCAGTTTTGTTTTGTTTTGCAGACATCCTTCCTCGCTGCCCTAGGAGACATTCCCCTCTCCCACATTAGCAGATGGGACAAGTTTCCTTGTGCAAAATGAGGGCCCCTTCCATCTTTGCATTTTGGCTGAGCTCTCAGAGTGGGAACAGCTCTCTGGTGATTTCAGCCTCACAGGCAGCAGAGCTCAGCTCAGGTTGTCCCCTGGCTCGGTGGTTCTGGTGCCAGCCCCTGTAGGCAGCTGGTCCCTGAGCTGCCCCCAGCCCTCCACCAGTGCTGGATGCTCATCATGCCACCAAAGCAAGGACAGCAAACACATTCTCCAAATTCCTTTTTTTTTTCTTTTTTTTTCCATCATTTTGAGCTTGAGATAGAGGAAAATAAATTATTCTGCCAGCAAGACTTGCATTTAACCATAGCTTTTCCTTTCTTACCCTTGAGGTACTCCTACACTGGGGGTTGGTCTTGGAGCAAACTCCCAGTGCAAAGAGGCCCCCAGAGTATCAGTCACTCCTACATTTAAAACCATAAAATCATTAAGGTTGGAAAAAACTCTTGGGTCATCAGTCCAACCCCAACCCATCCCCACCACACCAACTGACCATGTCAGTGCCATATCTCCATGGTTCTGGAACACCTCCGGGGACAGTGATTCCATCACCTCCCTGGGCAGCTGTGCCACTGCATGACCACACTTTCTAAGAAGAATTTTTCCCTAATACCCAACCCGAACCTCCTGTGGTGCAACTTGAGTCCATTCCCTCTCTCCCTATTGCTGTTACCTGGGAGAAGAAGCCAACCCTCACCTTGCTACAACCTCTTATCAGGGAGTTGTAGAGAGTAGTAAGGTCTCCTCTGGGTGTCCTTCTCTCCAGACCGACCCATCCCAGTTTCCACAGCCACTGTCCATAAGACCTGTGCTCCAAAGCCCTCACTGCTCTATTGCCCTTCTCTGGATGTGCTCCATGGCCTCCATGTCTTTCTTGTAGTGAGGGGCCCATAACCAAAGACAGCACTTGAGGTGTGGCCACATCAAAGCTGAGTACTGTGTTATTTCTGATACAAGCCAGGACACCACTGGCCTTCTTGGCCACCTGGGCACTCTGTTGGCTCATATTCAGCCTAGTGTTGACCAACATTACCTGGTCCATTTCTTCCACACAGTCTTCTAGCCACTGCCTCAAGCCTGCAGCAATGCCTGGTGCTGTTATGACCAAAATGGATCTAGCACTTGGTCTTTTTGATCTTCATTCTGTTGGCCTCAGCCCAGCCATCAGCCTGTCCAGATCCCTCTGTAGGGCTTCCCATCTCCAGGCAGATCAACGCTTCCCTCCATCTTGGTGTCATCTGTAAACTTACTGAGGCTACTCTCAATTCCCTTATCCAGATCAACAGTGGAGATATTAAACAGATATTAAAAATATCTGTACTGGTCTCATGCTCCTCTGATTTCCTGCACGTATTAAATAAGCAGCAGGAATTGTGCAAACACATCCTGAGAAGCTTGGCTGTGCAACACAATGACATTTAGCACCAACACATTTCTCACTCACTTTGCTATGCCGTGGCTGGGGGTGCCATTAACCACATGGCCCCTCCCAGAATAGCTTGTCTTCACGAGCTGGGGACCAAAAAACCACTAGATCTGCTGCTTCCTCTCCCAGCATCTCTCACTGCTGGAGCAGTGGTTCCCTCACGCTCACTGCTGAGCAAAGGCACACACACAGTTATCCTCAGCAATAAGATGCCTGTCAACATACAAACCAATTAGGTGCAACTTTTGTGTTCATAATAAAGCTGGGCAAAATGCTTTCTCTGAGTAAGTGCTTTCAAGTGCAAAATAGCTTCTGAAAGAATCTGACAGTTTGCACATGAGGTTTCAGTTTGTTCAGGGTTTGGGTTGTTTTAAAGCTAGTAATGAAAATTCTTGCATTGTTTCAAACCGAGGGACTCAGTCTGGGTTTTCAAGAATGTTTCCTACACATGTACACGCTTTCAGATGTCCTTTCTTTCTCCTTAAGTCATGGGAGGAGCATGGGAAAGGAAAAGGAAGAAATAGTGGTTGAGAGAAACACACTGGAAACAAGGACTTTCTGCCTTTTAATCAAATAAACTTATTTAAAATCCAGGTCTGTGTGTGTTTCCAAGGAAGATCCACGTTTGGGGCGGGAAGCAGCTATCCTTTCCATTTCCATGTTCTAATTACCAGTTGACCACTGGTATCACAGCCTGACCCTTCCCTTAAAGACAACCTTGGATTCTGGATGGAATAGGAATAGGGAAATACAGGCATCTCAGTGAGACTACAGCTGCCCCCAAACCTGTTTTTTCCCCCAAGTAGAAAAGCTGAAGAACACCAAATTGGTCCTATGTGTCACATAACTTTTCAGAGGACAGCATGAACAACTCCCATTTAGTCTCAGCGGAGGCGTTAACCAAGTTTTGTGCTTGAGCTTTAAGCACGGGGCACTGTGGCGAGGCTGCATGATTTATATTTATAATAATTTTTTAAAAAGCTCATAAAAATGAGGACCCTGAGAATGACTTTAGCCTCATCGCAGCCATGCAGCTGCACGGCTAATTGCTATTTCTTGTCGATAACATGGGAATTACAGATATTAAGTCATTATCATCTCCCTCTAGTGGTTACACAGCTCCGCCAGCCCTGCACACATGCAGAATTGCAAACAGAAAGGAGGAGCTGCAGAAAAGCTGAGTGTGCAGCACAGAGCCCTGTTTGCACAGCTCCGAGATTAAATGCAGCATTTTGATCTGGCTGGCTGAGCACACGAGCTCTCCTCCTCCCTACCATGCCCTAAGCCATCACACAGCATCTCTAAATGACTGGAGCTATCTGCTCATTGACAGCAGAACATAGCAAGGCCATCAGGACTGTGCTACAAAGATGTTGGTGATGCTGCTTGCATCGGATTTGCACTGGGACTTTCCCAGATTAGGGTCGCAACATCACCTTGAGAAAAATGGGTGCTTTGGAACAAATGGCTGGAGGACCACCAAAGCATTATTTTGGCAAAATCACATCCCTGGCACCTGCAGTTCTCATTCAATAAATTCTGAAGTTGTAGGGATGCATTTCCTATGGTTTTAGGGATGGATCAGCTGTGGGATGGAGCCACACAGGCGTGCTCTGCCCTCAGCCCACCTGCTGCAGCTGGAGGGGCTTTGTTCCACCTCCCAGAGGCACAAGGGAGGGAGAAGTGAAACGTACCCAAAGACAAAGGAAAGGCAAAGCCATCCGTCACAACAAACAGCCTCGCAACATGTGCAAAAGCAATTGCCAGAAACAAGTGGAATCCAGTTCCTTGCTCATGCAACAGCAGCGAGGAGATGCAATGGCAGCATGAGGAGGCAGAGCACTTAGGGCTGGCAATGTCCTCAGGTGGAAAGTGCTTGTACTTCACCCTACAAAGCAGCTCCAGGCCTCAGCATGTACCTGCAGCCTTCACCTGCCATAGCTGGAGGTCTGTGCTCAGAAAACAGCCCAACATGTAGCACTCAAGCTGCAAGTTTACACCATCCCTCTGCACAGGACCGGAAAGACACAGTCAGACACAGATTTTGCAGTTTTGCATGAAAAAAAAAGAGTAAGTTGGAGGAGAAAGGTCAAGGGGTTGAGAGAGGTATGTACCTATGTATGGGAACAAATAGATTTCAATTTATAAAAAGAGGATTGCAAAATCAAGCAAAACCCACAGCAAAATGCTATAAATCATGAATGAGATGGTGCACTCCCAAGGGCTGCTCTGAAATCCAAAGTGTTGTGTTCTGAAATGGACACAGACCTTAGGAAAGTGGGGGAGCAGA
>JAPSGF010000021.1:3572036-3592778 GCA_035772895.1 Perdix hodgsoniae | reverse complement strand
AGGAAGGAAGGAAGGAAGGAAGGAAGGAAGGAAGGAAAGAGAAAGAAAGAAAGAAAGAAAGAAAGAAAGAAAGAAAGAAAGAAAGAAAGAAAGAAAGAAAGAAAGAAAGAAAGAAAGAAAGAAAGAAAGAAAGAAAGAAAGAAAGAAAGAAAGAAAGAAAGAAAGAAAAGAGGGGGAAAAAAGAAAAAGCAGATGGCAGCCCCTTCGCAGGAGCCATAAAATTTCATGGTGTATTTTCTATCCATGGCTTCACTGTAATTCAAGCCTTGGGGGCCAGCTCTCTCTGTCAGTGGTTCCTGAGGGGCCGTGGAGGGCAGTGTGGAGGAACAGAGGGTGGGCACGTCTTGGGCCTGCTGACCACACACTGGGGCTGCAGCAGGAAAGGAAAAGCAAGCTTATGGGAGAAACAGCCCCGGAGCATCTTGGAGAGATAGCTCAGAGCCCATGGTCTGGCGGAGCTCATGGCCAGGACAGGAGCAAGCTTGGCTGATGGATGAACCTCTGCAGCCTCTACCTTCTGCTCACCCCAGTACTTCTGCTCACTCCAATACTTCAGCTTTTTCACTGCCTCAATCCAGACACCTGTCACTAAATGTGATCTAAGCAAGGTTCAACTCAAGACCACTTTGGCCTTTTGTTATCTGAAGCAAGATCCCAGGCATGAATGCAAATAAAATAAACCACAAAGGCCAATGTGCAGGTGTTTCAGTTCCATCGCCAGGCACAAGAAGTGCCCTGCACTTTCACTGATTAAATTTGTTCCCCAAGCCCAACCCTGGTGCCACCATTTTTTGGTTTCACACCATGTAACACAGCGCTGTGTAAATGGGGCACACAGTCAATGGCCACACACAACACAGACCCATGTCACCCATTCACTGTCTCCTGCAGGAGCAGAGTCTCAGCAAACTGCCCATGATATATAAATCAAAGAGAGCAATTGCTATGCTGGATGAAGAAAGGGGAGGAATTACTTTCATTTGACCTATTTTGACACACTGGTTCAAAGACAAAGCATTCCACAGCCATTAGACAATATAAGTAATAATTAGAAATGAAAGAAACAAAAAGTAATTTTTTTTCCCACCTGTTTCCCACTGGAACCACTGCCGTGTGGAAGATGAGAAAAAAGGAAGAGAAAAATAAGCATTAAATTGCTGTGTGCTTCGGTTCCATTTATTTTAGTTATTTCAAGATTTCTCTTCCATAGGTTTGCTGAAATGTTTGTTTCCAAGTGATATCAAAATCAATTGGAAGTGAAGAAATGTTCTCTAGTATTCTTGAAGTTCAAAAATAGAAAGCTTCATTCGTATTATCAGGGGATGTATATTACACAGGGACACTATGTGGGATATGTAACAGCAAAGGGAACATGGGAATGATGCTGGGGGCGAGAGCACAGAAATGCACCAGGGCCTGGGTACCATTTTCTCCTGCGAACCAACTGCCCAGCCCACACTCCATCTGATGTATTTCTCATGGCACCAGGTAAACCAAACCATTTTCTAACAGAAAAGCACAGAAGCACAGAACAGAAGAAGGGAAGAATTAAAAGGAGTTTCCCTACCCTTGAGTGTCACTGAACCCCCATTACTGTTGCATAAAGAAACCCAGAGATACAGTTGTTCAGGAAACTATGCATTCCAATTATTTCTATAGAAAGATCTCCCAGGTGCACAACATTTGCAGGCACAGAGATCTGTTCTGACTGTTTGTGAGCTGTCAATGTTGGTATGTTCTCCCCAGATCTGGCATCATTCCTTCTGTGTGCAGCCAGAAGCACCAGTTCTGCTAATAAAAAGTTCCTCAGGAAGGTTACAGAAGAGCCAAGGGCTTGGGTCATTTCATTTGTCTGTTCTAACGAATGCAATAATATTTACAAAAAGGCCAGGTGGATAAAGAAGTAAGCAAACAACGTCAGCAAATGTCCACGTAAAACAAACCCTTGACCATGACCATGGCCATAATCATAACCATGACCATGTGGCTGGAAAAATGCTGCTTCCATCAAAAAAGGAACATTGCACCTTATCCTACTTGCTAGAGTTTGCACTTGGGTTAACTTACTGCTTGTTTTTATTCAAGAATTTGCCCTAGGGTTGAGCTGAATTAATGCAGCATTTGCAGGCACAACCTTGCTGCGTGCTGCTCAGCCACACAAATGGTGCCCTGGTGCTCCTCTGCCCTGGTTGGATGGGTAGGAGTGGAAGTTTGACTTCGATAGAACAAAATCGTGATGAGTGACGGGTGCATCCTCAGGAGGAAGAAAGAAGAAAAGAATATTTTAAGAAAGTAAATAAAACAATAAAAAAATTCATTCTGCAGTTTTTCTCCCTGTGAGTTTGTTTCCTAGTTCACATTGTTAGAAAACAAAACTGACCCAAAAAACACAAAGTGCTTCCCAAAGAAAAGTGGGAAAGAGTGTGTTGGTTTTAGAAAGTTTCAGTACAACGCAAGGAAGTCAGAAATCTGGCAGTAGAGCAGAGGGCATCCTCCTGCCTCAGCCCATGCACTTTGCCCTGGTACCAGCTGCATGGTAGGGCTGTGCCAGCACCTCCTGGAGCTCTCCCTCCTCTGTCACCCCCAAATTGCTCTGCTGTCCGTGGGATGCTTGTCAGACACAGGGCACCCAGGAAGATGAAACGTGAAATGTTCCAAACAGACCAAAGGAAGCATTCTTAATGCGAGTAATTATCCTGTGGCGCTTCCTGCCATGCGATACAAGAGAAGCAAATAATGCAGAATAATTCCTCAAAGACTCAGTTACCGAGTTGAATAACAGCATCAGCTGCAGTCTCGCTGCCTCGGTCCGGTATTATGGAGGCTCCTGGTCCTTGTGCTTCAAACTAATCCCCTGCTGGGATTAGAAAAGCAAACAATATCTGGGTATCAGTGACACTCACAACTTCAGGTAATGAGGAGGGATAAAGCAGTGCTCCTGGGGGCTGCTGGCAGAGGAGATAAAGCATTGGCTCTGCTTGCTTCTTTTTCCATGTGCTGGTTTAGTTTTGCGTTCAGTGCAGAGGAAGCCTTTCTCTAATGGGTATACCTCTCTATTGCTTAAAGCTATCTGCTTAAACACCGTAAAGCATCGTAACAGGATAAGGAGCCTGCTTTTTTCTGCACCAAACAGCGCGTTTGGATTCACACGTGGCATCTGCCAGCTCCTCCCAGGCACCCCCAGCTCAGGGCAGGGTATGTCACAGTCTCAGCCTTTCAGGTGCTCTCCCTGTGTCCCACACCAAGCAGTGCATGGCCACACCGTGTCCCTGCTGCCATGCACGGCCACTCCTCCCGAGCAGGTGCCATGGGTTGGCAGTGTCCTTAAGGAGCAGCTATTTCGTGTCCTTACACAGTAACCCCGATGCTGCTACATGAGTAAATGGCGAAGTTACACATTAGGTCGTAACATTTCAGGACCTATTAGGAACAAAAGTGCCTTTGTGAGCACGCGGGTTACTGAATAACCTCCTCCATCCTCATAAAAAGCAGTGAGAGGTTGCAAGCTTTTTTCTTCTTTTTTTCAGCGGGATCTGGTTTATATGCAAGGCAGGATCCTGAGGCTCTTTTTTGCATCCCCACAGCTTGCCTGCCTTGCTCTGAGCCCATCAGCTGTCCTCAGCGCAGGACTGGGTCCTAAAAAAGCTTTTGGGTCCTAAGACAAAAGGCTCTGAGGTTTGGCAGTTTAGGGTAAGAGCAATAGTACCCCTGAAATGCCCAACCCACCCATCTTTGGCTGCGTGACATCTGCTCCATCTACCCTTGAGCTAATGGGAAAACAAATCAGGGATTTTGGTTGAGTTTTGCAAACCTTTGAGGAAGGACAATAAGCTACGTGTGGCCACGCTGCAGCTCATCCACTGGCACAAAGCACCCAGGTTAACAACCCTGATGTCAAAGCCTGACCTGTCCCAGACTGCTGTGGTTGGTCAGCACAGCTCTGCCGGGGAGCCCTGCGGCTGCTGGCTGGCCCAGCAGCAAGGTGGGAGGTGTACATAACCCCCCAGCCACCGGGTGCATCCCACCTCAGTGATTTGCCCTGACTGCTTATCACAGCCAGCATTTCTCAATCATTGGAACACAGCTGGGTGCTGAAGGCTGCTCACCTCCCTGCTGCTTCCCCATCTGCTATCGCCCCTGGGCTACCTCCTGCCCAGCTTGCTCCAGCTCCAAACTAGCCACATTTCTTTTTGGATGAGTCCTAACAGACACAGCAGTGCACATCAAGCCCTCTGCCCCATTTCTGTTCCAAATTTCCATGCAGCACTTGCTGATGCACACCCAGCCTGCAAGCAGAGCATGGTAAGAAGGCCTGGAGCTCAAACAGTCCATCAGGGATGCTGAGGTGCCCCACAGCTCTCTGTGTTTGCACCCAACCCACGCCGTACTAACTCCACAAGCAACCTCATTTCTCACCTCTGTGTGAGAGATCTCCTGCTGGAACCCCTCTGCACAGAGCCTGGGAATCACCCGTCCTGTGCTGTTTGACCTTCATTTCCTGTTCTGAACTAGAGCAATCATCCCAGAACCTGGCTTCCCAGACCTCACACTTGAAGGAACATTAATGTTGCTGTAACTGATTACATTGCATGCATTAAACAAAGTGATGCTACCTACCACGTGCAATGAGACAGCACTGGGTAGTGTCAGATGCTCAGGATGCAGCATCCAGGGGTGCTTCTGCCATCATAAGTTACCCAAAATCCCAACAGGAACAGCTGCAACAGGAGCTTTCCCGTTGCTATTCCCAATCCAGCACCCAAACCACTGAGTAATGCACTTAAAAGCACATCTATAAATAAATTCGTGCTTTATATAAACCTAATTAGAATACATTGGCAAATGATCCAAGGGGGCTGGCAGACACATACTTTACTTCAGGTGTCAGCCACAGGAGAGTGTTATGGGTTTCACATTACAGGGAATGCATTGTGTCTGAATTATACTGCACTTAGCCTGTAAGTGAAACAATAACAGCTTGGTCTGTGGAGATAACACCCCAGATCAGCTCCTTACAATAAATTAGTGAAACGCTCCACTGCCCAGCTCTGCAGTCTCACACCTCTAAGTATCAGCTCAAACTCTGAGGGTTTGATGGAAAAAATGTTGTTAAGTCTCATGGTGTTTGAGGAATTTCCCAATATGCACTGAATTAACTTTCTGGCTGCACTAAACAGAGCAGGAGAAAACAGCCCCATAGGAGACAGATGCAAGGCGAGAGATCCAAGCAGCTGTTTTGCAGATGAAATGAGATTGAGATGAACAGTCACACTTGGAAAAAGGTCTTTGTCCATAAGTAACAACATTAACTTACATGCTTAGAATCATTATGATTGGAAAAGACCACTAAGATCATCGAGTCCAACCCCAACCCACTCCACCAAAGTCACTGACCACGTCTCTCAGTGCCACATCTCCATGGTTTGTGAACACCTCCAGGGGCAGTGACTGCCCACTTCCCTGGGCAGCTGTGCCAGTGCCTGACTGTTCACCCTCTTTGTTTCCCCTACCCTGGCATTTTGAGGATTTGTCTTAAATCTTTGAAGCCTTGCTCATCCAATTCTGTTGGAAAGAAAAAAAAAAAACATACAAAAAACTCTCATCATGATTTGCTGTTGTGAGAAGACCAAAACAGTGAAGTCTTGTACAAAACAGCAGCATCTTTTGCAGGCTAAGCAGGTGGAAGAAAGCAGGCTTCATGGGTACAACCCTACAAAGATGGTGCAACAGCAAGCCTAACAGTGCCCCTTTCTTCCTTATTTTTTTCCATATCTGTTGTTATTCACATAAATCCAAAGTCCTGGAGGAGAGAGGGAATGGTCCCGGTGCTCATCAACCCAAATCAACCCATCAGGATCCTTTGGATCCTCCCCCTTCCCCGCTTCAATGGGAGCATCCCCAGAGCCCAACTGCACACCCCTCAGGACTCTGCTCATTTAGGCCACCGCAGATAACACGAGTTTGTTTTCAGGGAGGCAAAGCAACCTGTCCATAAGGATTTCTCACGCTTCATGTGACAGCTCTGGTCAGGGGAAATACAACATTAGCTACATCGAAAGAAATCATGGAATGAATAAATTATAAAAGCATTCAGGGCTCCAGTCTGGGGTATTATTTCACATGCTGGTGCCGAGCAGGTTAAAGGAGCATGTTTGGCTGTTATTGCATTCCCAGCTCTGCTTGCAGGGCTTCGCCATAGCCGTGAAAGTGAGATGATGGACAAGAGTTCCTGCCAGCACAGCAGGACGAGATGCTGGCTGATGTCACATCGCTTAAAGAAAGGCAGCCCAAGCACCGACCTTACCAGCACCAAGGGAGCAATGCCTTACAGACACAGCCAAGTGCAAGTCTATCCAAATACAGCCCCAAACTGCAGTTTTACAGGGCACAGGCCTTCATCCCCATCCTCCTCCTCATCGCCCAGCACACCATCACCACTTGGCTTAGCCAGCACCCACCACCACCGTTCATGCCCACCATTTTACAAAGGAGGATTTCAAAGAGCTTTGCAAATATCACACAGTTAAGCCTCCCAACCCCGGTGTGGATAGGCTGGGTATTATTCATCACAGTTTCTCAGCTGTGGAAGTAGAGGCAGAGGAGCCATTAAGTGATTTATCTGGTATCACACAGAAAGCCTACAAGAGAATTAGGATTATCACCCAGATCTCTGGATTAACAAGCCTTTTTTAATGCAATTTAGTCCTGATCAAAACCATACAGTCCACTCCGTGGCTTTGCTCATGTGGAGATTTCTAATTGTGCAGAATTTATATAGTCACATTTTTTTCTAATGCAGGAATTTTCATATATACAGTTGTATTTTTCATGTATACAGTTGTGGGATTTTTTTTTAATTCCCAGAAGATGACAAAAGGCAAGAAAAAGGGAGCAAACTAGCATTTCATTCAGTAAGCTTGTGCAAAGTTTGCGCCTTTGCCTTTCAGAACAGCCATCAATGGGATTTCAGTTCAATGATTCCTACAAATATGGGGAGCAGAACCCAAAAACAGGGGTGTTGGTCCCAGAATGACCTCTCCTGCAAACATTGAGTGCTGAGGTGAGAGCTTGGCTCCATAGAGGTGAGGGGTTTGCTGCCATTCCCAAAATGGGGCCTGGGGCTCGCTTGGGGTGATCGGTGGGTGAATGCTGTTGCCTTTGGCATGAAAGAGCTCCCTGGGTCGCTGTAAATTATAACAAAATGGTATTAATTTTGGCCTTTTACCCACAGAAATAAATGCCTTTTCAGGACTAAAGCCTACCCACACATAGGCTACAGGCCTCACCGGGGGAGAAAAAGGGCAACTCAGAGCCAGAGGCAAAACCAGGGCCGTGCTGCTGCCTCATCAATTTCAGCCCTGCTCCTTATCACAAAGGGCTTTCATCCTCCCTGCTGCATGCCCACGGTCCCTGTCGGGCTGATCTCCCCAGGCAAGCAGTAAATTGCATCCCCTGCAGCCAGCCCCAGTGCTGGCCCATATGGTGACCCCAGTTCTGGCCTATGGGGCTCAGGTGAGCCCGAGCTCCCACCCTGATGTTCCCCATGTTGGCCCTGTGGGTGACTCCAAGGCACATCGTCACCGCTGCCTCCCAGAGCTGCCATTTACCATCTGGAGGTGGGCATGGATTTCACACTAAGGCATTACCTGCTGAAAGGCAGACTTTCCTGCGAGATCAAGTTGTTTACATTTGGAATGTAGTTTGGTTGTGGAAAAAAAAGAAAAACACTGTAAAATTGAAATAGTGGGGTTTCGAAGCAAAACACTTCAGTTTTCTTTTGAAACAGCATCCAGAAGTGAGAACAAGCTTCATTTATAGAAAGAATTTAGAAAGGATTAAAAACTTAGAGCCAACAGAATATTTTCTGACTGACTCAGGACCAGATGGTGGAATGGAAAAACAAAACAAAAGACAATCCTTGCACCCAAAATAAATTAAAAAATAAAAATAAAATCAGCCCCACTGCCTTCATTTCCCTGTTTCCATGTAAAAAAAAAATATCTAATCAATCCTGTCCAGGTTCAGCAAGTCCCACTAAAAACAAATCCAGGTTCCCAATCCCTCTTCACTGATAGAGCTGCAGATCAGACACGGCTGGTGTAAGGGATTCCAGCCAAGATACCCTCAAAACTCATTTATATCTCCGCGAAGCCCCATGGCTGGTGTAAGAGAAGCAAAGGTACAGTTCCCACTGCTCCCATTTTATTCTGCCTGGTGCCAAATGGTCCAACACTTTCGGCCCTGAGCTTCTGGGGGAACCTCAAGATTTTACTCTCAGCTCATTTACTTGTGGCACTGAGAGGTTAGTGGGCATGGTGGGGATGGGTTGGTGGTTGGCCTAGATGATCTTTGTTGTCTTTTCCAACCTTGATGATCCTATGAATCAATCCATCAATCAATCATTCTACTCCCACTGCATGGAACATAACCATTGCACATAGGTCTTAAATTCTAAAATCCTTCTTGGCCCTCAGCCCTGATGTTGACCATTCTCTCTCCAAACCAAAGCTTTGCAAGGACCTTCAGATGTGCCCACAGCAAGCTACCGTGGATGGTGCACAATCCCAGCCCATAGAGCCAATACCATGAGCAGAACCTCAGAGGCCACTGCAGAGAGTGTGCTCAAGGATGAGGAAAGCATGCATGTTGCAACTGCGGGTTGAGGCTGTATTTTTTTTTAATTGCCTACAAAATGAAAACATGCCGATTCCAAGCTCTTTACTGCTGTCACATCTGAAAGGGATTTTGCCGCTTTGGTATCAGAAAATTGGGTCTGCAAAGGAGACGTAACAAAAATCTCTCCTGATAAGGAGGCAAATCATTTGTAAATTGAGCCATAGTGTCTTTGGTTGTGTGACATTAATTTAATTCCCTTACCGCAGTGCACAGACAGAAACAATCCCTACCTTCCTCGTGATCATAGACAAAATGGTAATAAGCATATAACAAGGAGCCCTAGAAACAAATAATGCCGGGTTTCTGAAGGGATTGTGTTTTGGAGTATTTGCATTTCAATGGGACAGAAAGCATCATTTCTCAGCAGTGCTTTGCCAAACTCTCTGGAGCACCCTTTTCTTTCTGTTGATTAATCATTTCATGCTCAGAGCCTTTTGAAACAGCGCTGCTTCAAGCAAGCCGATAAGTGTACATCTCTTCAGATAAATGATGAACCTTAAGGCTCTGCTGTTTGCTCTTTTCAGCTACTTCAGCTCCTGAACTTGAAAACACACAACACATTTTCTAGCTGCCTAAGAAGAGGCAGTGGATGTGAAAGGCTGAAGCAGGGCTTCCTTACAGGTCCTTCAGCTGGGGCTGGGAAATTACAAAAGCAAATCTAATAAAAAAGTTTTTTTTTTTCCAAGTGCGCAGCATGATTAAAAATCAGCCAATTAAAGTTCTGATTTAATATAAAACCTGAACATTTCCAAATGCATAAAGCAGTTGACACCAGCATGACACCTGCCCTTTCCCTGCAGCTCTCCATATGGAAAAGAGATCGACCTGTTTTCTCCGTGCTGCTCTGCAACAGAGGAGCTTGGACTGAGCTAAATTCACCAGCAAAGTCTCAAGCTCGGGTCCAAACTGCAGACCTGTTTTGCTTTTGCCAAGTCCTCAGGATGCTTTATAGCAAATAAAAGAACAGAACAGGTGTCAAACCTCTCATGAAGGTTGGTCAGACCTGTGTGAGAGTGACAATGGGAGATGCTGTGTGGGGAGAGCACATGAACCCTGCTGCTTTCTGCAGTCCCTTCCTTTTGTACCATACAAATTGCTGAGTGTGGGATGCTGGAAGCACCCGCTGCTCCATTACTGCAGTGTCTGCATATGGTGCTTCCTGCAATGCCTTTTTAAAGTTCCCCATTAGAACCATTCTCATCAGCTTTCAGACCTCTCCCGTGAAACTTTCTCATCTCCAAACTGAAGAGTCACAGCCACAGAAGCAGCTTTTCCAACCCCATTTCAATGCAACACCTGTTCCAATTATACCAGGACTGATTTCACTAAGCTACTTTACGAGAGACTAAAAATGATCCAGGTAGGGGTACATTTTTGAGGAAGTGTGCTGCACGGGGACCACATTATGCTGGGAGCAAGAGGCCAGGGGGTTCAGCTCAGGTCCAAGAGCAGCAACGTTCCCTTTACACCTGAAGGAGTCCCATTTTTCAGCAACATGAAGCCATCCACCCTCAGGAGGAACCTCCTGCTGCCATCTTCTTTCCAACCAGAGACCACTGTGCCTCAATCCCTGCCCTACACCGCATTGCATGAAGTGAACACAGGCATCATGAGTTCCCCTTCCTCCTCAAAGGAAAGGAGAAGGGCAGTGACATGAACAACAGGCAGCTTGAAAGCTGACTGATATTTTTTGAGCCACCAGGGAAATTGAAACTGGGTTCAAATTTCATTTTAAGTGATCGTTCCCCATTCCTAGTGCTCACATACATCAATGTCATAGGCGGTGGGTAATATATTATACATGTATTCCATGAGTGACTACACGCTCAAGTATGAAATAATTTGTGTTCCACTTATGTACATACGAAACTACTAATCAGCAAAAGGCAAACTTTCACAGGAAAACAAAAATCCAAAGCTCTATCAAATGTCAAATGCAGAAGTAGTATTGAAAATACAGGGGAGTGGGGAGCGGGGGGAAAAGGGGGGGGAGGAGAAGGAAATAGCTTGAAAAGAGAACAGGAACAAATAGACCAAACTACAAACCCAAACCAATGTTTTGGTTTGGAAGGGCACGGAGGAACCCAAGCTGTGTTTCTGGGGAGCTGAACCTTTTGTTCTTGGGACGTGCTGCTTTCCTGACCTCTGCACATTCTCACACTTCCACTAACCAGATTAACTCATGAGCCTGCACAAACATTCATTGGCCAAGCCCACGGGAACTGCTGGTGTTTTTTGAGAAACCCTCTGGGATTTCCAGTTCTCATCAGTTTGGACAGCAGCATGTGAATGCTGCCATCCTGGCAAGTTACCCAGGAGCTGTGCAGAGGAAAAGAATCGGTAAGAAGAGGTTTTTAATAGACACAATGGAATGCAATGGCTATTCCGTTCTATTTTCCTCTCCAGCAGGTCTTTGCCATGCCAAGTCGGGAGCACAGAAGGGATACATGCATCGCCCTTGCATGTAATATACCTCTGATCCTGCGGGATGAGCAAGAAGGGACATTGATCATTCAGGTGTTCCTCCCCAGCCCTCTTCTGTAGCTCACGCCATAGGAAGATACGCATCTGTCCTCCTTCAAGGAGGGAGCTGGAGAAATGGATCCATCCTGATGCTTTTTAATCTTGGACAGCCCAAAGAGATGGTACACCTAAGGCAGCACACCTCTCTTTTGTTTTTAATGAAACCCAGTTCCAAGAAGATTTGTGAGAATTTTACTTTTAAAATGAGTAACCCAAGCCAGAACCATTTGTGCCTTTGCTTTTCTTGCTTTGATCTTGGCTAAAACACATTACAAAAGTAACATCTGAGAGAGAGAGCAATGAGCAAAGCCCAACTAAAGGGAAAGTTGTATCTCTATCGCACAATCATTCCATCCTCTTACAAAGACATCGGTTTGAGAACTCTGTCACAAGGAGATCTATTCAAGCTCGCAGCTCTTATGGGCAAAGAACTGCTACATTTTAACCTCAAATGCATCTCAGTCTGATATTATTTTCCATATAAGCCTGTTTTATAGTATCTCGCATCCGGGTGAGCTCTAACAGTCTATTTCTCACGGAGCAGCTATATCCCACTCCTAGTGAAACCTCTTCTGTTTAACATCCACGCTGCAGCTTAATAAATGCCACGCTGTCATTTCCTCCACTTGCTGGTTTTTGCAAATGTCAAAGGGCAATCTCATAGCAAAAACTAAGCTTGGAAAAGGGAAACACCGGCTACCAATAATCTCAGAAAGGTTTGCCATGCAAGTTCTTTCAGGTTTACTTTGTGCTCATGTTTATTTTGAAGAAATCAGAGGATTTATTAGCACTGTCTGAAGCCATGCTGTGCTGAACACCAGCCAGCTGCCAGTGGAAACTACCAGATCGAGAAGATATCCCTCATTTTCGAAACCTCAAGGCATCAGATGGCCTCCCCCCTTTCTAGTATACAATAACGTGAGCAGAAAAGTCAGTTTGATTCAAAGCTTACTTTGAGATATTCATAGGCCTATTTGGCATTCCCTAAAAAAAATAATAATAATAATTAAAAAAAAAAGCTTAAGCTACTATTTCAGTGGTATTGAGGAAAAAAAAAAAGGTGAAACTCTTAATTAACCACAATCCTCAAGTTACTGCGAAATTTATACAGGGAACACTGAACTATTCTTCCTTCTCTCTCCTGCATTCAGTCAAAACAATATTATTAAAATATACATCACAGGCATTAAAGAGGCATTGAGTCCAAGGCAGTGCAGTGCGTTGCCATTGAGTGTTTGGAGGGAAAAGGTGAATGGGCTGAGATTTTATCAAAATTGTCGTTTAGCCTGAAGTGGTTTTTTATGATGAATGTAGCTGAGTGACAAACCATTGCCTAAACCAGACCAGCCTTGCATGTGCAGCAGCACGTGGAGCAAACAGGCACAGCTTCTGCATGTGCTTCTTGCCATGGCCAAGCCCTTGGGTCCCTGCACCATCAAAGGTCTCACCCTTGCATGGAAGGATTCTGTATTTCTACACAAGAAAGGCTCATCTATTCATAGTTCTAGGGCAGAAATGTAAAAAGGCTATTGGAAGCATTCTGTTCCACGGTGAGAAGCTGGCCTGAAACAAGGGCATCCTGTGGGGCTGCTCCAGACACACGCTTGGCCAATCATCCACCCAACCTGCAGGAAGGCAGCACTGAGACAAGCAGGCACAAGGCAATATTCTGCTAGGGGTGGGCCTGGGGCCTCTCTTACATCATGTATTCTTTGTCACGTGCTGTCGTGCAGAAGGGAGGTGGGTGATGGATGCTGCCCCAACCCAACAGCATCGAGGCCTCCAGGCCCTGACCCATGCAGGTTCTAATTAGCCAAAATTAGTCAGCTGTGGCCAGGGTTTGTCTTCCCTTAAACACCTAACTGTGTGAAAGCAACAGTCCCTTTCTGCCCCTCGCCCACTCAAGCCTTTGTGGCCATACATCCATCCCTGGGGAGCCTCCTCCAGTTTTGTTTCTCCCCTTTGCTAGCCGTGCCAATCATTAAAGGGTCTCAGCAGCCCCATTATCATCCTGGGCAATTCTTAACTCATTAGGCTTTAAAACTGTTGGACTACAGGAGGAAAATAAAACCACAAACCGAGCAACTGCTTCAGCACGATAAAAGGATGTTAATGTTTTACCCCACTGACAATGACGGAATCTGGAGGATAATTATTATGGATATTTCCATGGGTTTAGTGTTACTTTTTCCTGACATGAGGTCCTCTGTGCAGCAACTAATTAAAAATGGAGTTTAATCTGCAGCCAACCTCGGGGGTTGATTTGAATTCTCCCACTGTGAACTTTCAAACACGGGAGCACGTCTGTTTGCACCAACGGGATCCAATATCCTGCCTTTGCGATGGACATTTTACATTTTGGCAGGCTGCGTGCCTATGATTATGCCAGACTGCAGCATTAATAATTCACCACCTGAACTGATCTTTCAGCATGAAATACAAGTAAAGACGATGCTAAGTGCTGCTTGGATTCTCTTCCACTGCTGCTCCCCTATTGTGTCTTCAGATTGTGCTTAATCTAGTGGGAATTTAGTACTAAATTAAAAAAAGTCACTTCTTAAGAGGTCAAATCCACATTTACGGCTCAGGAGAGAAAGCAGTTTTCCTGTTGAGTTTACCATTAATAACATTTTTGGTTTTTTGTTTGAATCTCTGCATCAAAAAGAGATAAAACACTGTTAAATGGAAATGCAGGAGAGGAAGGAGGAAATTTTAACCACTTCCTAGCAAAAAGCTTATTAATACTCCACTCTTCTTTCCTCTGCTTGTGTGAAGAAGATTACCTGCAGAGATGAGAGGGCATCCCCTTGAGCAGAAGGGTAACACTTTCCAGTTGTAAAGTACTTTCTGCATTGACACAGAAACCTCTTGTAGTGGGAAAAAAAAAGATGACACTAAAACATTTTTATATGGCTGAAAATAGTCTGGACCTCTTCACTATGCTCAGATAACTGCCAACCTCATGTTCAGCTGCATGGACTCCAGCAAAGGAGCCACGGCCAGGTTCACCCCAGAACGTTCTGCAGTGGCACAGCTGCTGTCTGTCGAAGTTTCAGAGTTTTCCATAGAACCTGCTGCTTTTCACATACTTCCATATGATTCTCTCTGCTGCCTTAATTGTTGCATCCCAAAAGCTATTACAAGGAAGGGAAAGCACTTTGCTTTCTGTCCCAAAATAGACAGCGCTGCTATTCTACACACATCCACTGTTCAGGTGCTGTTATCACATTAACACTCAAAGATCCCAAATAAGGTCAATGCCTTTGTCTGCCAGCCTTTGTACAGTGAAGAGACAGTCCTTGCCCCAAAGACCTTAAAATATAAATAGATAAGACAGACAAAGGGAGAAAGAAAGAGAACATTTCTATCGTTGTCACAGATAGGAAAAGGAAAGATAAAATGGTTTGCTGAAGGTCAGTGACACAGAGCTGAGGAAAGAACACTCTCAAGTCTCTATCAACCATCTTTAACTGTCCAAAAAATAACTCTATGTCCTCCAGTGTTTCATTCAGGCCTCTGCAGTGATGCCCAGATGGGGAGCTGTAAGGAATCTCTGCAGGCTGTCACTAGTGCTGGGTTTTCAAGAAGTTCTGGAAGGGGTCCTAGGGGCAGTGCCAGGAGTTTGACCTCAGGTAGGTCCAAAAAGGGATCCCCAATATCCCAAGATTGGACTTGACCACCAGGAACGTAATTCTCAGAGGAAAGCTCATATAGCTGCTCCTCAACACCCATCAGCTCAAGTGGATTGCTGCATTCAAGCATCCACTCTCCAAGCAATGGGGTGAGAAAAATACAAAAGCAAATGGGAAATGGTGCAAGAGACTAAAATCTATCAGCTGTGCCAACCACAGCACTAGGACAGGAAGGAGACCATAGAATCATAGAATTGTTAGAGTTGGAAGGGACCTTTAAAGATCATCTGGTCCCACCCCCTGCGCCAAGCAGGGACACCCACAGCTCCATCAGTGCTCACAACCCATCCCATGACCTTGGCTGTCTGCAGGGATGGGGCATCACAACCTCTCTGAGCAACCTATACCAGTGAGACACCTAGTTTAGGTCTACATGCTCCAAAAAAAACCAGGTATATTAAAAAAAACTTCCTGGACAGAAGTGAAAGGACTGAAGGATTCAGTTCCCTACAATGCTTTTCACTTCCATAGACAGACAGAGGGGGAAAAAAAATAGGAAAAAATGGCATAAGCCATTCTGCAAAATAACTTCTTCACCCCCATTTAGTGGCTGGTGCATGCCCTGTCATCTGAGATTTTCCATCCTTTATTCATTTTTCTGGATGTCAGAGAAAAGAGTTCTCTCACAAGCTTTATGCCCCACTGTATTCTATAGCAGCTGGCTCTGTGATTAACTGCGCCGTGTGGTGGCTCTCATCAGTGGCTATGGCATGCCAAGCAGGTAACGTTAGAAGTCTTATGTCGAAGCAGAGTTTAAGAGTGTGTTTAGTTAACCCAGGTTAAGGTCTGCAGTTTCTCTCTCCTTTCTCTGCCTCCCCCAGCATAACTGGTCACAGAAATTTGTAGGTTTGATGTTTCTTTTTTTTTGAAACCTTTGTCTTCAAGCTGCTGGTGTTAGATACACTGCAGCAAATATGGATGCATATATAAAATAAGTGGCAGTGCATGACAAAAATAAGTCACAGCTCTATCACCGGTGGCCTTCTGGATGGGATTTGTGTGCTCCCTTGGTGCAGGACCGCCAGCTCTGATGCAGGTAAGGAAGCTTAATTTTAGAGCACAACAAGCATTTCATCCCATGCAACCATGAGTGCTGGTCCCAGATCAGGCTCTGGATTTGTCCCTGGCCCTTCACATTAGCACAGCTAATGACCTATAACGAACCATGACTGTACCCCAGGTGATCAGTGGAGCTCATGGTTCACCCAAGCCACCGACCCCTCCTACAGCCCATGACCCACCTTGGCTCTGCCCCCTAAGTTTCCTTTTGGAAACCTACACCTCTCCTTAGATACAGCCTTTCCTGTAAACAACTGAGCCCTGGCTGTTACTGCAGCTACTGCAGCCATCCGGAGCCATTACCAGTGTTTAAAGACAGCTTGAATTACTGATGGATGGGGCACTCCAGCTCACAGTTGTCTTTCGCTGTAACTCCGCTGGTTTTCACAGCCCCAGGGGTTGTTTGTGCTCAGCTCTTATAGGGACAGGGCAGGGCTGTGGGGGTCATAGGAGGATCCTTCCTATGTGCCTGGGACCAGACCCAACCAAGAGCGAGAAATAAGAGAGCTGAGAGTAACAAGCACACAACCAAGATTAGAAATAGTCCTTCTAAGCAGTACTAATGACACATTCTGCATCATCAAAGTGACCATCTTTAGCCCAGCTTGTGGAATATTTCATCTTTTTCCCCCCTTTCTCACGTCGTTGCTCTCTGCTCCACACTTTTCACAGGGACTGATGTCTTCCAATTCCATCCTTTCACATTCTTTTTTTTCTTCCCAGATGCCTGCAGTACAAACAGTGTGAAAGCCCTGGTTAATAGGGACATTCATGGAGGTGCTCATCTCAAAGCATCTCCTGTAAGGCAGCCCTGTCCTGCCCACAGCCCACACCTGTCCTTTGTCACAGCTGGGCAGCCCAGACCTGGAATCCAATCCCAGGAGGGAGGTTATTTTATCTTCAGAGAAAGGCAAACAGAACAGGCACTCATCGATCTTGAGAAAGAAACATTAGCCAAGTCAAACACACACAAATGTCTGAAGCAACAGGATGTCCATGATGTAATGCCTGGATTCACCTTGCCAGCTCCTCTTACATCAAGGACAGGCTTGGAGGGAAAGTGAAGAGGCATGAGCACAGGGCAAAGGATTTGTAAAGAACATTGACCAAACCTATTCTAAATCAGAGCTGGTTGCTCACAACAGCTCAGCTTTAGTGCTGGCAGCTTCCACGCAGCACTGCCAGACCCAGGAAGTCACCACCAGCTGCCCAGTGCATCCACTTGGGCTGGCTCCCCTCCAGGGGGCTGTGCCCTGCTGCCTTGTGCCATCCAGCCATCCACTCGGATGATTTCACAGGGACTGCTGTGAAAAGTTTTTCCTTTTTATCCTATGGAAGTTCCCCCAGGGAGATGGGGATCTGTCTGGGAGAAGAGCCCAGGCAGCTCCAGCTGCAGCCAGCTGTGGCTTTGTGAGACAAAGGCACCTTGGCAGAAAGAGAAAGAAACAGCAGGGCACCAGCCCTTCCCCACATCACACACAACTTTGTGCTAGGATTGATGCAAGGACTCCAACAGAGAGGCTACTGCTGACAAACCTACCTTTATCCAAGGCTATGAGCTGTATTTTTAGTTACTGGCTCAAACCCTCTCTCTTCTGGACAAAGAGCATGTAGGAGGGATGGTTGTAGCCACCCTCACACTATCCCCTTCTGGAGCCAGCTGACAGTTGTCCCACATCACAGAGTTTGCTCAAAGCAGCAATAGGATGGCATATGGACAACAGGAAAGGATGCACTCCAGGCTTAGCCATAAGGTCATCCATCACGAGTTGGGAAGTTGTTTTGCCCTTAAAGTTCTTAAGATAAGTGCAACACAAAATAACCTTTACAGTCAGAGGGCAGTGAGGCCCAGGCACTGCTGCCCAGGGAAGTGTGGGTGTCCCATCCCTGCAGGTGTTCAAGGTCAGGTTGGATGGGGCCCTGGGTAGTCTGAGCTGACAGCTGACCACTCTGCCCATGGCAGGGAGTTGGAGCAAAATGGCCTTTTAGGTTCCTTGAACCTTAACCATTCTATGATTCTATGAAAAGTGGCCTTGGCTTCTCAATTCTACATCTCAACACACAGTGTTCAGCACATCTGAACTAAGGAGACCACTGTGGCTACAAGCACCAGCAGTGATTTAGCTCGTAAAGATGCATGGACAGTCCAGTGGTCTCCATAAGGATTACACTGGTCTGGATTGATTTCAACCACCGATAAAGGCTTACTCTATTTTGAAATCCAGTTATCTGGCCAAACAAAAGCCAAAAGATTCACTGCTCCTTTGCAAAACCTAGCTGCCAAATGAAGGAATCCCCTTGAGCACAGCCAAGAAAGGCAGCAGAACCTGAGTCCCAGCAACCCTTGGTCTTTTGAAGTCTGTGGTGCTTCCCAGGTCTGGCTGGCAGAGATGGCACTGGGAGGAACCATGGTCCTTCCCCCGAAGCCAGTTAGAGGAATGGAAAGAACAGACATAATTAAAAAACATTGGGGGGAAAACTTAATGGAAAGACTGCAAAATGGGTGGTGGCTTTTTTTGAGTTGCAAGCCAAAGTTCTGTTTGATCTACTCATTTACCAGAGTTAGTTCACAGAGCCAACTACTGGCATGGACCTCAAAAGTTTATTTCCTTGCCAGTATTCCCCAGCTTGTATTGCTTCCTTTTAACAATAACACCATAAAATTAGACCTTCATTAATGCTGAATTCCACTTTAATTCACACAAGAGAGCAAAGAGACCTGATGTGACCATCCAGGCATTGACTAGAGCAAACACCTCAGAGGATGCTATAATAAAGAGTCAACGCCTAACAGAGACGTGTCATTTTGCAATGATCTGCCTCGTTAAGCCTGGCACGGTGAACTGACCAACCCTGCTCAGATGCCTTCTGATACCCGAAACGGGTGCAGGTGGGAGGCAACACACATCCCATAAGATTTCCCTTTGCCCAGCTGGCCTTCTGCTTCTGGTTAAGAACTTCTAGCAATCATTTTTAATGCCAAAACACAATGTTTCTCAGCTGATAGGAGATCTGAATGATTCCAGTGGGAAATGAGAATTTGTTTTAGAGGGCTTTTGCTAGAAGTAAGCATTCAGTAAGTGGGGGGTCTTTCCTCCCCTTGCTTTTTCTGAAGAAGCAGAAGTTCATATTTCCTTTGGAAGTTTTAATTACTTCAGTAAAATACAGTTTGTTTTTAAGCTGGATTTTTTAGTTGATTTGGCTGAAGTGGCATGTTGCAGCCTCTTGGGTTTTAGTAGTTTATTTTTACTCTTTTGAAAAAAAAATGTATTAGAAAAAACACACCTAAATGGGAGCCTTTGTTAGCAAAGGTCATTAAAAGTTCTGGGGAAACTTTTGTCTAATTTAGAATTGTTCTTAAATAACACTGTGTTCCTGTTCACGTTTAATTTCTCGCTATTTTATTTACATTCTGCACCACGGTCTCTAGCATGAGACATGAGTCAGCCCCAGCCCTGGAGATGTTAACAGCCATTCTTGAACGTGCTACCAGAGATCTCTGAGCACTGCTTTTGAATCAGCAAACATCTGAGGTGCAAGATTTTAAATGGAAACTTTCTCCGAGATATCTCTATTTAGGATCAGCTCTTTGCAAATTTGCACTATCACAATCAATTCTGACAACTGTTCCCATTTCCACTGAAAGTGGAAAGTGTTTCTAAGCGGGTATCAAGAAATATTTAAAACGCAGACAGGTTTATGGGAGTAATTCAATTATTTTTTATTACATAAAATCATAGAATCATCAAGGTTGGAAAAGACCTCTAAGATCATCCAATCCAACCTCAGATCCACACCCACCACAGCTACTGACCATGTCCCTCAGTGCTGCATATTGTCAGTTCTTGAACACCTCCAGGAATGGTGACTCCACCACCTCCCTGGGCAGCAGTGCCACTGCATCACCATCATCATGCATCCTGCATGAGAATAAACATTTCTTGATACCCAACCTGAACCTCCCCTGGCACAATTTAAGGCTTTCACCTCTCGTCCTATTGCTTGTTACCCGGGAGAAGAGGCCAACCCTCACCTCAGCACCACGTCCTATCAGGGAGCTGTAGAGAGCGATAAGATCTCCTCTGATCCTCCTCTTCTCCAGACTAAACAATCCCACCCATGTATGTTTATAGATATTTAATAGTCCCGGTTTTCTCTTTGGAAACCTGCAGAAGGCCAACATCTGACACAACACATTCCCACCAGGGACAGCCCATAGTGATGCTCTATTTCTGACCAAAGAGCAGAACTGCTCTAAGCAAGTGCCCTGGCACCCCACAGCCCAATGCTGCCTGGGCTGAGTGAGAAATCACATGAGCCTATCTTGGCTTAGCTCAGAAGGGAGAAAAAAAACTATTTCCTTTAGAACTTCTGTTTTCTCATAGCCTGCAAAAAAAATAAAGACCTGAAATCAACCCACCGACCCGGCAGCAGCCAACCTTGTGCTTTATTCACATGCCACGGTGGAGCCAGCCCAAGTGTAGCACCAGGCAGAAGGAGCCAGCAGTAATTCTGTGTGTTTATTTTCCCTGGGTGTGTGCAGCCAGCTGCCAAGCAGCACTGCTTACCTCATGGGCATACAGCAGCAGCGTTGTGAGCCAGGCTGGGGCAGGGGGAAGGCTCCAAGGTTGGAGGTTCAGGAGGTTTTGTGTCTTCCTTAGGGTAGAAAAATCCAGGCTAGGTTCCCAGATGAAAAGAAAGGAAAGAAGGAAAGGGAAAGGGAAAGGGAAAGGGAAAGGGAAAAAGGGGAAGGGAAAGGAAGGGAAAGGAAGGGAAAGGAAGGGAAAGGAAG
>JAPSGF010000021.1:3519312-3572026 GCA_035772895.1 Perdix hodgsoniae | reverse complement strand
AGGGAAAGGAAGGGAAAGGAAGGGAAAGGAAGGGAAAGGAAGGGAAAAGGGAAAGTATTCCTACCAAACCCAGTTCTTCAGACCTCCATGGTTCTGGAGGTATCAAGTGAAATGAAGGTTTATTCCACGATGAAATATTTCTACCCCAAACCCAATCTCCTGTTCCCAGCCCTAAGCAGCCTCCAAGATGTGGATGCTCCCATCCCCGTCCTCCATCCCCTTCCAGACAGCAGTCTATCAGGAGAAAGAAGTGTCCTCATGGCCTTTCTTCCTCTCCAGTCTGCATTTTCCATCCCCACCTCTTTTTCACTGTAGAATATCTCACTGCCACAAGAAAATTTTCTTCCTGACAATGGTCCTCGGAAGCCCTCAAAGCCATCACTTCTCTGTACTTTGATTCATTCCCTTTCTCCTCCCCTGGCCCTTGTTCTGCCCTGCAGCCCACTGTTCTGCCCCTTTGGCTTCCCTATTTGCCTCTGAAAAAGGAAGAAAAAGGCAGTAGAGAAGGGATGGGAAGAGAAAAACAGAAGACAGATGGAATGATTAAAGTCACAACTGGGGGCAGCTTGGGACCAGATTCCTTTCTTAGTGTTATTCTTGCTCAAAACGTCAATAATTTTATGATTACATTCAATTAATTTTCAATCAGTTCTATCTAATCTTGTTGTAGGAGGGGAACTAAGAGATGGGTGGGACAAAAAGAACCCAAAGAAAACGATGAAATTTTTTTTTAATCTCCATTTTCAAAACCAGCTGCCAACCTCACAAACAAGCAGAGCTTTGCAACCCTTTCCTCTGGGGTTTCTCACAGGTGTTGGGTCTCTGCTACACTTCCATGACTTTTTATTAACTGCATTCATTCTTCTGTTCCCGTATTTCAGGACTCAGGGCAGGGGTGGGGCACTTTCAGGATGCTCACATTGACTGGCAATGGGTTCCCAAGTACTGGGCTGCCCGCAGAGCCCTCACTGCTGCCAGGGCTCCAACCTGGAGCTCTGGGGTATTTGAGATCTCAATTATTTATGTGATCATGCTGTGGGTTAATGCTGACTGACACTAAAACACTGCCTAGATTTAGCTTCATAAAATTTTTATCCCTGCTATGAACTGCAAGTCTTTCTCCAATTTCATTTAAAGGAAGCAGAGTATCGAAAAGCCTACTGAGGAATTCATGAGCAACTTGCTACAACCTCGCTTCTCCTCCTAGCCAAATCCTGGGACTTGATTACCATAGCAACATATCATAATTTTAATTCCCTTCCTGATTGCCCCTGCACAGAGCCCAGTACACGTGCTTGCCTTCCTAGGAGCTCGCCATGCAATTTGGGGTGGGTGTAGGTGCATAGCACTTCCTCCTTATGGCTCACGAAGGACCCAGGAATGGACATGGCATTCTTTTTGGGATGAAATACCCAGAAAGGGTCAATAAAATTCAACAAACCCAATCCAGTCAACACTGATGCTCTGATGTGTGGGCATCACAAAGGTGCAGGTTGATTGATGGGAGATCCTTGGAAGGAATGATTTCTGGGCTCTTTTTATGTATTGCAGCTTCCAGCACTGCAATGGAACTGGGAACACAGTGAGCAGTCTGAAGGTGCAGCATCTCCAGCAGTGACAATCCCCTGCTTTGAGATGTATCTTATTTTAGCAGTGGCCACACTCAGAGGCAATTACAGGATTATAATCTCTTTGTCTCACTGGAGCCAGGTGCAGGCACTGGAGATGCCTTTCTCAACTCATCCACTGTAACTGTACAGATACACCACAATCACTGAGAAGGAACAACCATAGAACATCCCGGGATGGAAGGAACCCAGAAGGATCATCCAGTCCAACATCCTCACTTTGCCAAACCTTAGGGCTGGTCTCTGTGCTGAACTGTGGGCTGGACACCCTCAGAATGATGAATTCAAGCACATAACATTAACTGCTTGAGGCAGAAAACCCTTTGTTCACAGACAAGAGCCCATCAGGGAGCTCTGTTGGGTAATAGCATCTGGGTACTTGCTTCAGTCTACTTAATATATAGAAAAAAATAATCTCATCAAAAATCCAAGTGGAATAAAAGGAGTGTGGGCACATATTTGTTATGGGGCAGGCTAACAAAGTGTTCCATTTCGATCAGTACTGGCTCCAAAAGGGCCAGCAGCAGCATAAACCTGCTATCTTCTATATGAGATATGCAATTATGTGCTGAGTATTTTATATATGTGCATGGCATTATTTATGTATAACATACAATACATACAATATATCATATAAAATATGTAACATACAATATGCCCAGTTTTGTTGCAGACCCCCAGAAAGCCACAACTCCTTGAAGCACAAGGAAGACACAGGAGCTTCACCTTTCCCTAAGCATAGAAATGAATGAATGCAGCACTGAAAAGAGCAGATTGAAATTGTGGCAGTTGGGTGTGTTCCTCCACCTCAAGAGATCCAGTTCTTCCTCTTGCTGAAGGGTTAAAAATTGGAATAGAAACTGCAGTGTTATCCTTCTTTCTCTGCACTATTTAGTTATCCTTTCATTATTGTTTTCCTTCTTCTAAAATAAAAGTAATCTAAGTAATTACAATCATAAAATGGATGTGAGCAAAATGGGTACTGCGGGGTTTATAAAATACAAATACCCCTTTTCTGGGAAATAAGGTCTCTTCTGCACTAAAGCTTTTCAAGCCCTGCCCAGCTCCGAAGGTGGCACAGACCCCATAAGGCTTGTAAGCCCCAAGGAAGAAATCACTTAAATATCCAGCCCTCCCCAGGACCCACTTCAACACATGCAGTAGAGTTACGGTGTGCTTTAAGCACACTAACAGGGAAGGACTGCCATTAGGAACAAGTCAGTGGCTGCCCAACAGATGAGTTGGGTTCCAGTGGGACGCACCGCCATGCCCTCAGTGGGAGCTGGTGCAGCTCAGCTCACCGTGCTCACACCTAAGGATCTGCCACTGGGCTGAATACCCAACCTACACACCTAAGGATCTACCACCTACTGCTGAATACCCAGCACCAAGCAGGAGCCAGCTCCTTCCCCAACAAAGGAGCCCATTGGGTTTTCTTTTTTCATTTTACTTTTTTTCTTTTTTTTTTTTTCTAACTTTTCTGAACATGACCCAAGAAAAACCTTCCTTGATGTTAGCCAAGCAGTTATTGGCAAAATTTCACCAATGTGAAAACAAGGAATCTTTCTTACAGGTTGAATGTAACCAAATTGCTCCAGTCCAGTCAAGCCCTCTTTTCTTTTCACCGTTCCTTTATTTATTTTTGAACTGATAACTGCTCTTTGCATTTACGTCAGCCAGAAAGGGGGGAAATCCACTACGACTTAGGGCAGCAGAACATCAGTTATCAGCCTGATACACCATGTAACCTCCTTAAGAAATTAACATCTGCTTCCAAACTACTGGAAAATCCTCAGAGGAAGGCAGAAGAGATCACTGGACCCCTATCAAAGAGCTGCATTTCTTCCATGGTCTGTTTTCCATAGTAGCACCAGAGCTAGAACTATGTGGGGGATGGCTGTGTTTGGAAATGCGGTGTCCCAGATACAAGATACAGCATCTGAAATGGACTCCAGTACATCCCAAATAATTAACTTCATGCTTGACCAGGTGTGCGGACCAAAACTTTCCCTACAGATCCTTCTAGAGATGTTATTTTGCCCAGAAAAATCAAGCAAGTGTTTTTGAGTTGATGCCTCATAGACACTGATTTCCTCTGACTTATCAACTTTTTCTTTTAATCACTACTTCCCAGAAATGAGGGATGGAGGAGAGAAACAAAGGATCAGGGAGATGCACCAAAGATCAGATGTTACCCTCCTGTCCCAGTGGGAAGCCCTGATTTCACACAGTCAGACACCTGTGTACAAAGGCAATGAGTTCTGGGTTACCTGGAGAACTTCCAGACCTAAAACCCTGATTTTTCTTCCCTTGTTGACCCAAAACAACAGTCGAGTAATGCAGGATCAACTCCACACGCACTTGTTGCAGACCTTGGTGAAATTCTGGGAAGACAGATGCACCACTGGCAGCCCTGTACAACAATGTACATTTTTATGCTAAGTACATTTTTTTTTAATGTGCTGTTTTTCTGGCAACGTGACAGCAAAGTTAATCAGACCTTTCATTGCTTCAACCGGCTTTAAAGGATTTGTAATATTATACTCACTTCTTAGAGAGCAGAAGGAAATTGTTTGTCTGATTCAGAATCTGTTATTTATTGTGCATTAAGAACACAATCACCTAATGCAGTCAACAGCAGGATATTTCATCCGTGTTTTACGGAGGTGGGAGTGGAAAGCCTCTACGCTGTCCCACCAAGTGACATAGACCTACTCTGATCTCAGAAGGCACCTCCCGAATACTAAGGAGCTGGGACATAATGGCTTTTAAAGAATATAGTTTCCAATTAGGTCATTGGTTTCAAACACAGGGTGCACTAAATTAGTAACATTTGGTGGTAAATTTCTTTGAAGTTCTCATTAATTTTGGTCTTGGATTTGAACTTTTCTTGGCCATGTTCCTTATAGAATTTGGATCCCAGTTATGTCAAAACAACTGATTAGCCCCACAGTTTGAAGGCAAGGGGGGATTAGGTAGGGCGGGTGTTAGATTTCATGAAAGGCCTATTTACCTCGTCGTTTAGCATGACCAAATGGGAGGGCAGCCAAGCTGGAAAAATTCCAGTGCTCCCAGCTCATTAGGGATCTCTGCTGCAAATGGCAGCGTTGTGCTTGCGATAGCAGCCTCTGGTCACATCCAGCTCCGTGGTGGGATGTTCCCTGACCCATGGGCTCTGCTGCCCACTTCTTCAGCTCCTGTGAAGGCAGTGGGAAGGAGGAAGCTCTTGAAGGGATTCTTCAGATGGTGCCTTCCTCCTCATGAATGGCTCAAAGTAAGCCTTCCCCAGCAAATCAGTAGAACTCTTTCCATCAGATCCAACGCATTCAAAGCCAGGCTTTTGAACAGATCAGAATCACCAACATGGAGAATTGTTCAGGAACTCATGGGGATGCTGTGACGCAGCTCCCATCTAAAGAAGCAATAAGTTTAATTCCGGAATTAATGAACCTTAGCCCAGAGAAAATGCACGGTGAGTCATGGCAGCAGTGAAGCTTGGGAAATCCTCAACAGGACATGCTGCAGTGAACAGAACCTGCAACACACACTTGTGCCCACAGTGCACATCTCCTTCCTGAGGGCTCCAATTAGCCACAAAACAAAGGAATGCACCCAGGGCCTTCCCTGGAGATCACAGCCCAGTGTCACGGATCCGGCAAGCAGAAGGCTGAGGGGTCACATGAAGAAAAATGCTCTCACTGAGAGCAGGCTGTGAGAGGAGACACTGTCTGCCCCCAGGGGATACCTGATCTTGAGCCAAGATGCAGCATCAGATTCCGAGGGTGCAAGGCCAGTGTTATTTACATGTCAAGTGAGTGCATGCAGGCTTGGCACTGCTTTGAGCCCTCCCTGGGCAGCCTGTGTCAGCGCATCACCACTCTTTCCAAGAATAATTTTTTCCTAATAACCAACATGAACCTCTCCTGGTACAACTGAAGGCCACCAGCTCTCGTCCTGTTGCTGTTATCTGAGAGATGAGCTGATCCCCCCCCAGTGCTTGCTCAGGAGCTCCAAGGACACCAGTGGTGTTCAGCCATAATAATAAGGTGTAAAGGTGAGTAAAACTCATCTTTTCCTCAAAAGGAAAAAACAAAACAAACAAACATCTTGATATTGCGCTTTCACTTGAAAAAATGATTGTTTTTTATTTCCATCTCCAGACAATGCAGCATCACTGCTCACAAAGTCCTCCCTTACACCAAATCGCTGCAACTGTCCCAATGCAGACTTTGTACTCACCAGCCCCATTCTCACACTCAGCTTTCAGCATGGATTCAACCACTCCAGCAGGGAACTCTTAACACAAATAACACTCCTATACATGCAAAGGTGTTTGCAGGATCACAGCCACACAACTAATAGAGAACTAACTTTAATAAGCCTAATTAGGGTCGCTCCCCCACGGTGCAAAAAGTAGCACTGATACCTTACTGGCGGAGGAGAGAGAAATCACAGGTCTGATGGAGCTCCTTCCCACAGTTTGGTGATTTCAGAGTGGGACTTCAGCAATCCATCCTATAAAGCTGGAGCTACCGAACACTGAGCTGGATGCATCCAGATGGAGCCATGGAAAATACTTTTTAATTCTTTGTTTCCCAGCAGTAGACCATGGCTTGGAACCATTTCCTTCACAGCTCAGAAATGTCCTTCACATAATGATGTCCAAGTATGGAAAAAGTAACGGGGAACAGTGAGTGAGAGCCTTTTTGGAAGGGCCCTATCTGAAAGAAGGGGGGCTTTTTATAGTCTCACATGGGAAAATGAGAAGACTATCGTGGCTCTTGCTGTCCTGCAGCTCTGCATCCATCCCTGCATCTGCAGGAGGAGCAATATCCCATTCCAGACCCTCGGACAGCAAGCAGGCAGTAGGTAAATGTTCATTCACCCTTGGAGTTTTCCAGGTTAGAGCATTTCCTCTGCTTCTTCTCGAATTAAAAATCACTCAGTGGCCTGCAACAGCTTCTCATCTGGCATACATTGAAACCAATATTTCAGCACAATTTACAGCCTTTTGGGGAGGGGAGGACTTGGTTATTTAGTAACTTCCCCGCTCGCCCCTAGGAAGGTCAGATCTTTTTGTTCCCTGCCAGAAGAGTGAAAGCCATAAACTACAGGAGGGAGAGCACTGGAAGCTTGTCCCTCCAACACAGTGCACCTGGATAACCCCACAAACAGCCTGCATGCAGCCAGGGCGTGCATGGGGAAGAGCACATTGTGGGTCTGATGCATCAGAGCACAGTGCAGGGCAGCAATGCTGGAGGGCAGTTTAGGAGCGGAGCACTGGGACTCAGAGTCCATGGATCAGGTGCATTTAACTGAGATGTGGATGAAATCTGCCACTTGCAACAAAGCACTCAGCAGAAGCCAGAAGAGACTGACCCCTATTGATTTCCCCTCACTGATCTTTTTCCTGCTAGGAGGTGGAAACAGCAAAGCAAAGCACCTGTATAGCACATTGTGGTGCCCAGCCCTGCTGCCAGCAGCTCCTTCAGCTTGCAGAGCACAGCAGTGCTTAAATGAGCCTAAGGCAGGCTGAAATAACAACCATGACAACAAAACAGTGCTTCCCTGGAGGTGTTCAGGACCAGGTCGGATGCAGTCCTTGTTAACCTGACCTAATACTTGATCTGAAGGCTGGCAACCCTGCTGTGGCAGAGGTGTTGGAACCTGATGATGTTTGAGGTCCCTTCCAACTCAAACCATTCTAGGATTTTATGAGCAAGAGGGCAGGAATTAGATTAACTTGCCAAGAAGACCTTCCCAAAAGGGAATATTTGTTAACAACTTCTAAAATAAAAGGCATTTTTAAAGGAAAAAAAAAAGTTAGCAACATAATTTCCATGCTATTTTGTGTCTGAAGTTCCTTTGATATTTAATTGTTGATGTTTTCAGACACCCCAGGTAGGATTGCATTGCATGACACAGATGCTGCACTGTCTGTCTAGGGGAGATGCCTCCTGAGCAGATAGAAGTTGTTACATCCATTTTTCCCACAAAACCCCCTAAGTTCCCAGTCAGTATTTTGGGGAACAAGGTTAAAAGCCCTCAGGTCTCAGAAAACCCACCAGTGAGAGAAGGAAACACCTTTCCTTGCCACCACACATTTGTTAACATTTCATTTCAGAAGAAATCAGAACAAAAACACCAAGGAACAATGGCCCAGGCTGCTGCCTACCTCAAGTCTTTTGTCACCCCACTGAAGCACAAAACAAACATTTTTCTTCTATCTCCCTTATTTATTCTGAACAATATTTACCCAAGAGCTGAAACTTATCTCCAGGAAGCCTCCAGGGCAGAGATAGCAGAGGAAGAGAGAATCAAGGAAAGCATTTTGAACAGCCCAGGCAGAGAGGCAGTAGTTCCTAACATCACCTCCATCCCAGCTTGCTTGCTCAGCCTGACAACCAACAGCTCGTTATGCAGTCCTAACATTTCCATGCAATTTAAACACTGGCAATGCTGCGTGGTCTCCAAGGTCACTTTCTGAAGAGCTGTCTTTAGCCCAGCAGTTGCCAGCTAGTTAGGAATAAAAATGACAATTTCACTCAAGCAAATTACATCCTGGAAGTATATATAATACATTTCAGTGAGTGCAATGGAAATGATCAGATGGGGGATCCGTCTTGGAATACATTAATTTACATGGGTATAAAACAGGTTCCTGGTATCTAGAAACATTCCAGCTTAGTCCTTAGAAAGAGCACATGTCCGCCTCACTTATCTCTGGATTTGTAATCGTAGTCCATTAAAAAAAGCCACCTCTTGCTACTGTAACTGCATGCAGCAGCCTATTTAGTGGGCATTCCCTTGGATATTCTTTATCCTGCAAGAAAGAAAGCATCCCTTCCACATGCATCTTGTGCACAAAAAGTTCCTTTAACCTGTCATGTAGTTTCCATTATTCCATTCTTTCTTCTTTTTTTTTTTTTTTTTTCCTGCTGTTATCTGAAGAGAATCTTTTTCTTCCTCCATCAGCAATATGCTCCTTCTGCTTTAGCCAGAAATTGCCTGGGGCACCACAGCATTCCTTTGATGACTGACTGATATCACCCAGGCCAGGCACAGAATGGGCATGTTCGTTTTTGGAACTGATGGAAATGGTCTACTGGTATTTAATGTTGGCAAATGCCACGGGGCGTGCATTTGCCAAACCCACAAGGAATATTTTCCTCACCCTATAGGTTGGGGAAAAGGGAGAACTTTTGACCAGGCAAATTCAGACCCACTTGAAGGGAATGCATGGAGCCAGTGCAGGCATTATATGGGGTGAAGAGAAGCCCTGGTGGTGACGGATATCCATGAGTTTGTTGGAACAAAGTCCCAACGCAGCAACAAGGCTGCCCATTGCAGAGCATATTGCTCTATGCTGTGCAGGACCGTCTCCCAAATAAAACCCTCTGCGTTTAATTGCGCATATATTACATACCATGATGCATTTGCTGGAAAAATTTGAAACTTTTATGAAACTCTAAGCACTGAAAATAATTGCCAAGACCACGTGCTTGCAACTTGATATCCCTGCCTTATTCCTTAGAGTCAAAGGAAGCCTTCAAGGATGCCAGTATTTTTGTTCAAAGGCACTACAGCCAGACATCCCTCTGTTGTAGAAGCCAGAATAATGCCACCTGCAAACCAAACTTTAATTTAAGTCATTCTGCTTATTACAGTCTGATCTCTCCTTGACATGATACGGAGAATGGTGGAGCGACTGCCCCGACACCAAGGAGAGAAACTTTCCATGAAACAAATCCTTTGGGACAAATCTACTACCCAGCTGCATACAGGAGTTTTTGAGTGAGGTTGCAACTGAGATAGAGCACAGTGAGGGCACCAGTCAGAATTAAACGGAGCACAGGATCCACCAACAGAAACGTGCTGGTGGAGGCACAGTCTCTCAGGCAGAGCAGAAACATTGCTCTGTGTTATAAACTCCAGGTAAGACCTGTAAGACCTGCTCCCATTATGATGAGCCCATCCATATCCTGGTGGCTGGCAGAGGAATCCATGGGGCACCTACAGGACATGTGGGAGAAGCACAGCAAGCACTGGAGCCAATAGCAATGACCAGAAGAGAATGGGTCCCACGGGATGTGCTATGGTCACCATGTACACGTGGCTACACCCTGCCAGCATAAACACCACTGGAAGGTAATGTCAAGTGTTTTCCATTGACAGGTCTTAAACCTTAAGAGACAACTGACCAATGGGAAACACATGGTTCAGGCATGTCATTGTGATTTAGACCCAATGCATTCCTAAATCTGCGTGTATTGCCCATTTTTATGGTGTCAACAGTCTCCACACATCGAAAACTTCAAACCCAAGGAGGGGAATAGGAGCAATTTGTCAAGAGCTCACAGACACAAGATTAAAACCTAAAACATTAAGAGCCTTCTGGGGTTTGGGTTTCCCCCCCACTTCCTCTCTCACCGAAATCAGGAAGTGCAAAGAAACAACTGTGAAAATAGAGCAGTTTTTTTTTCCAGAAAGTTAAGTGAACTTTTTGAACCTTCTGTTCCATTCCCACATAGGGCAAAGATCCAAGATAGTTATTCCTGTATTTAAGCAAGGTTCTGTCATCCTTAGTAACTAAGGGCACTAGATCAAGAATGAATTTTATTGTACCAGTAACACAATCACAATGGACCTTCATAAAATTTAACCACATAGAGAAGTGGGTTGTTTGAGATCTGCCATTCAAGCAGGCTTTATTGCGTTTATATATAGAATCATGAAAAATAAATTAACAATGGGGATGACCCTTTGTCTACCTAGAGGCCCAGAAAAGATGTTTACCTCCAATACAGTTGAAAAATTAGCATTTTATAGGGCCTGGGATGCTGCCTAACATACAAAATACTTTAAAATTCTGTAAATAATGTAAGTAAATTAACAAGAGATAGTGACTGCAATGAATAAAACATAAGTTAAGTACCTTTCCGTTTCCCCTGAAGCCTGAAGGAAAAAAGTGACTAGATTCAGCTCTTTGGGAAAAAAAAACCTGCAAGTTCTCATAGTGCCAGAAGGATTAGAGAAACACCAGAAAGTCAATCTGAAGAATTTTCTAGGGAAGGAGAACAGCCAGGCTCCTGCAGCAATGAGGAGTCCCTGGGGTTGACGCAGATGCATCCAGGACAGTGCCACCCTTAGGATGTGCAGCAGCCATCGGGTGCTCTGGTGTCACCAGGCTACTGAGAATACATCTTCACCCATCCTCATCACTCTGTTCTCCCTTGGCTGTTCCCTGGGTTCCCTGGCAGAGGTGGCTCTTTGGGTTGAACACTTCTGCAGACTTTTGGTATGACCTTGGAGAGGAAAATGCATTGCCTATTGGCTAAACAAAGCACATGTCTTGAGGAAGACCTGCGAGGTGAAATGCATGCCAAATGGTGGGGCATTTGGTTGACACAACCTGTATTTTTACATTTACATTTGGGATCTGGACTCGAAGCCCCAGCCCAATGTCCTTGGCCCAGCCAGAGCAGGAGCCTTGCAGCAGCACGCCTGCTCCAGGGCATGAACTTTATCTGATGGGCTGCAAACATGGCTGCAAGAGCCTCTCCCAGGATGTTTTGGCTTGTGAGCCAGATGAACACCTGGAAGCAAAGAGGAGCCTGAAACAGATTAAATGAATTGGACAGGCTTTCTCTTCTTGTTAACATGCTGCAGGCTTCATTTATGTTTTGGGCAGGGTTTCAGAGTGGTTCTTCATTTGATTCAAATCAGATAGCCCTTCACAAATCCTAAACTCCTGCTTGTATCAGCATCACCCAGATGCTGTCCCTACAGAAAATGGTCTTTGTGACAAAGGCATCTGACAAATTCAAACAGCACAGACAGGCTGGGGCTTTGCTGCATATAAAAGCCAGTAGAACATTCCACTTTGTTTCCTCTTTGCCACTTTCCACATCTAGATTCACTGCCCCAGATCACAGGAGGACTCCAACCATGGCAGCTTCCAGACCCTGCATTAGGACATCCAGCTGCAACCTGCACCAGGACAATAACCATCAACACCTCCTCTCAGAGCCCCAACCACAGCCGCACCACGTGCCCTGGTTGGGATGCACCAACCCAGCCAACAGCTTTTAGTAATTTTCCTCTTGAGCAGCAACTTTCCTAACTCCCTATTTTTGGAAGTGACTCAGAGGTCCCTGTGGGGATGAGGTTTTTGCAGCCATGTCATGTCTGCAGGAGATGCATGGCAAGGAGAGGAATGCCCAGATGACACCAGCAGTGACGTACGCACACTGCCACAAAACTCTGCTTTGAGCCACCAGCCCTGTCCACCCCCAGCACTCACAAACACCTTCTCTAAGACAACACAGTGCTGTAGAAGATATAAGTGGCCTTAAAATTTAGTTGAGCGACTGTGTTCAACCAAGAGGAAGGACCCAAGACAGCAACACCATGTGTCTGGCGAAGATAAGGGCCATTGGACTTCACAGTCTCCATTTGTGGTGCTCCCAGACCAAAGGGTTTCATGACCAGGGGAATCCCAGCCTGTTTGCCTCTGGAGTTAGCAAGTAAGAAAGAAGTCCTCCAAGAGAACTGTAGCTTCTCTTGCCCCTGCTGCTGCTGAGGACCCAGTATTACATTGATTGTTGCCATGTAGTTTGTGCTGACTGTATGAAAACACGCTCCGCGCAGGCATTAAACTGCTAACAGCAATTACCAAATCAGGCAAATGGAAGGATTTTTATCAAGCACCATTACTGTCAGATCTGCCTGTGTGCAATGCCTTCTAGCGAGCAGATAAATCACCGAGTTAACCACCTGGGAGGGCACACAACCCCACTGCACTGGTGGGAGCTTGGCTCACGGGAAGGGGAACAGAACAGAGCCTGCACTGCCCTGGGCATGAAGGAAGAAAAGTTTGGGTTATTTATTCCTTTTACAATCAAGTACAAGGTACAACCCATTGTGCCTCAGTTCTTCTAATTTAGGATGGAAATGAGCCAGAACAACTTCCGAAAACATAGAAAAAAAAAAAAGGAACAACCCAACAAGCATACATCTTAGAGATGTGCCAATATCAGGAACTGGCAACTGATTTTATTTCCTTCACAATAGAAGAACCACAGAATCATTAAGGTTGGAAAGAACCTATAGGATCATCTAGTCCAACCCAGCACACCCCCACCATGCTCACTGACCACGTCCCTCAGTGCCACATCTGCACAGTTCTTTAACACCTCCAGGAATGGTGACTCCAACACTTCCCTGGACAGCTGTGCCACTGCATCTCTCTCTTTTTAAGAATCTTTTCCTAACATCAAACTTGATCAACCCCTGGTGCCGCTTGAGGCCATCACCTCTTCTCTTGTTGCTGTTTCCTTGGAGCAGGGGCCGACCCCCAGCTCGCTACAAATTCATTTCAGGGAGTTGTATAGAAATCTGCTTATTTCCTTATTTGATGATTTTTGGCAAAAGTAGCTGCAGCTTACGAGCTTTTCTCAGAAAATGATAGGATTTGAAGTTCATTGCTGTACAAGCAAGCAGAGTGGTTTTCTTTTAAAAGGCAATTTCCATCAAAAAAAAAAAAGCCCAAATAATTTGCCACATCATTCCTCTGCCTTCACATCCCAACACCATCCATTTAGCTTTAGCTTCATCCAAATGCTATCAAAGTCCCAGGGAGAAAGTTTCATCTGTGTAAGAATTCCCCCACCTATGAACATTTTTAGAAGTCTCAATTAAAACCACATCAGGCCTGGCTGCCTTGGGCTGAGGACTTGGATCCTGGCTGGACACATCTGTGCTCTAAGAGAAGCAGAGCTGTTCCACAGAGCAGTTTGCCATTCCTAGGGCACAACCAGGCTGATGTACCTGAAATCCAGGTTCCCTCTGGGTGCTGCTCATGGAGTACATCTGCAAAGAGGCCAACACTGCAAAAGCGACTGCAGAGCGATGAGACCCAAAGGACGAGGTGGTGCATGGGACAGAATTAATCAGCCTGCACTGAAGAAATTCTTTCTGCTAGGGAAGGAAGCAGTTTTGCCCACATAATGAAAAATTTAAGAATCCCTGGCCTGGCAGTTTCCTCCTGGGGAAGCAGCAGCCGGAGGAGAGTGGCAGAGCTTTCCTTTTGCACATGTACTGCAGGAGGCTGCATCACGTCCTTGATTTCTTAAACAAATTGCCTTCTCCCCATAAGTCCCTTCCTCTCAGTGGGGAAGAAACAACAAAAAGAGGAGGAAACCTTGCCTTTCCAGTTAACATTCTGCTGAGGCTGAACTCACATTTCTGCAGCTCCCCAGCCTGAGCTAATCCCTGCATCTCTCTCCTGCAGCTACAGCATTTGCCACTCTGATTTTGTAAGGAAAAAGCTATATGTGCTAACATATACCAGCCCAGCATCCTCCCCTGCAGACCAGTCAGCTGCCTGACCAAGAGACTGCATAGCTATAGGAAGCAGCAGCAGCTCCTGTTCTTTGGGATCTCACTTTGAGGTGAGTAGGAACATCAATACCCTGCAGCTCCGCTCCCTGCAGGGACAGCACAGGCGTTGTATGGATATGTGCACCCACGGCTGGGAGCATATCCTGCACTCTCAGAATAGAGACAAGGGCAGAGGAGGTGGTATTGGCTGCGCTCCCTCAAACACCGTGGCTAAAACCAATGAAACCCAACAGTGGCTTCAGCAAACAGAAGTCAGGCAAACAGGGGTCAGGCAGCACAGCAGCAGCACTCAGAACAAGCAGGGCTTTATCCACACATCTGCACCTCTGCTCCCATCGCCCGTCAGGCCAAACAAAAACAAAGGCACAAGCTTTCCATTTTCTCCTTTTATTACTCGGCCTTAAAAAAATAAAACAAAACCCTACTCAGCCCCAGGATTCCTATTTTTATGGAGCCCATCCTGCCAGGCTATTGCTCCACGAGGACGTCATTAATGCTATTTACAGCTCAGCTAATAACCGGGCTCCCCGTGCTCAGCAGGCGAGAGTTGCACAGAGCCATTATAGGGGCGATCCCAGCAAATCCCACTCTGCTGGCAGGACCCAAGCAGCAATCTCTGGGCGCCCCGGCTGTAAAATCAAATTAAATTAAGGATCCCACCTTACCTAATGCTAATTTGTGTAGCATTTCCATTAAACAAGGCTAGCTACAGAAAACATACACGAAAGCACTTCAACAATTTAATGGGGAACATTCCAGTAGGAAACATTATTAGATTTTCCTATTAAGCTGCTCAGGGCACACACTTGCTTAATAGATGTTAATTACATTAGCGAGGCTGCAAATTCAGCCCTGGTGGAATCTAAGTGACTTTTGCAAAATTGACTCAATTCTGGAATTTCTGCCTTTTTTTTTTTCCCCCTTCTTCTTTTAAATCCTTTTGTCACCATGATAGAAAATTGGAGCCAAGCCACCATGTCACCACTCAGCAGTAGCTTTAAACCATTCCAGCATACCGGGGCATTTTGCTTGCACATTTCCAAAATGGAATTTTCACTAATTTCCCAGCTTGGCACAATACTTGGAGAAAGCTCACGATACTTGATTAATGGCTGTTTTTGCCAGTGGAAAGAGTGGTCGATGTTCAAAACAGCAAAAGAAAAAATAAAGGCTGAATATTATAGTTCAGTACTATTGCAAAGCCACTGAAGTATTTCATATTTCCTCCAGCCGTGCTTACATTCTATTGCCTTCAGTGGGGATTTGAATACATGCTTTGAGTTAACAAGGCATATAATGATTAGCTTAAATCAAGATCTAATTACAGAAGACTGTTGACAAATGATTTCAGACAATACATGAACACAAGCCAAACACTACGTGCTTGCACCCAAACTAAGTTTCTTTTCAAGACAATTAACTTTGGCCTGGACACATAACCCCTAATGTTTGGGCCCATCTCTGCAGACAGCAAACTTCAGCCACTTTTGAAAGCACTACCAGTTTCTCACTGAGTACCTGTAGTAATTGGACAGATAGATATGATAGGAAAGACACTACAACAGAGGCGTGATGATGGAAGGACCAACGTAATGGAAAGCTGCTATAAAGGAAGAGAAGAAGATTGCTCACCTGTATCAGAAGATTCTAAGCTCAAACGAAAAGCTTCACCAGCAGGGAATCTCCAAAGAGACCCTTCCCCAGTAGGGGTCAGATATGTCTAAGAGAGGTGCAGCCAAGCTCCACCCCTTCCTGTCTTGCAGGTGAATTGCCTTCACCTGTGCTCCCAGCGCTGACCAGGTTTTTGCCCAGGTGATGATTCAGGACTCAACAGTTCCCATACACTACCAAAGGAGCTAAGCATGGATTTAAGACCCCATGGCCCTATCATGTTATTTCTAGCTCAATCCTTAGTACTTCAGAGATGCAGCTTTAATTGGGTTGTGTTGTCCACCTTAAATCTTAACTTTTCTTCATGAATAAAAAGCAAGATCCCTGAAAGCTCTGCAACAGCCTGAAAATCCAGTCCCATTTCTGGGATTAGACATGGTCATCCAGTGGACGTGGTAAATTGTTGGCCAGGGCCAGAGTTGGGGCACATTCTGGGGACCCCAGCCCTATGCACACCTCAACCCTGAGGGGATTTGTGTCCATATAGGCATGGGAAGGGCACTCCTTCTTGCAGAACAATCTCCTAAATCTTAATTAGCCCTGCTGTACCTTAAATTCAATAAAGAGCTGATGACTCCAGGCCCCGAAACAGCTTTTCAGTTCGTTTAAACTCCTTAGTATTAGAAACAGTAAACACAGTAGTCACTTTAAATACATACAAAACCTTACCCTAATCCCTTACTCTGAGCCCGCATGATTTCAAACAGATGTGTTGCATTAATAATTAAGATGAATTCAAAGGAAGATTAGGCCTGAATGCAAGAAATGGAAGGTGCTGCAGCTAAGCACAATGGCACAGGAAGGCAATGGGCTCACCTGAGCCATATCCACCCTTCCCTTCTGGAGGGTATCCCTCTATTTCACCCACTTTAGTGGAGTGACCCCTTGGTTTATGATCTCACTGGAGCCTTCTCAGCCAGAAGAAGGGGAAATCAGCCCTGAGGTTTCTTTTATTATGATCCTTCCACTTCTGTAGCATCTTCCTCAGATTTTCCAAGACCTGTAACTTCCAGAGATGATCATCTCAGCAGCCTGGAGCACCCGTTTCTCTTAAACTCTCCCAATCCCTCTCCCATAAAAGGCTCTAATCCTGGTCTTCCCATACATGAAAGTGCCTCATGTTGACCTCCTGCATTGAGAAATCATCAGGGTTAGGCACTTGAGGAGCCCAGACACTTTGGTGCAGGATGACTCCACACCCAACAAGGACTCATAGTGCTGGCTTCTGACCTGCGGGGAGCTGAGTGGAGATGGAGAACCATAGAGAAGATGTTTTACCATGGCAGTGCTGGACAGACCTGAGGTCTGAGGGAACTTTGGTAGCCCTCCTCCATCAGCCCCTTGGAGTTTGGTCTGAAACTTCTCCATCTCCACGTTTACACCTCTCTGAGCAGACCAAAGAGCAGCAGATGTTTGCCTTCAGTGCACCAAGGAGGCAGAAACAAGGAACTGCTTGTCTCGACAGAGGATTTCTGACAGCTTTACAGCAGACAGACACGAGCTGAAAGCCCCCATTAGCAATCCGTCGCCTGGGCAATTGCTCATATTCCATCATTTTGGCTAAAGTGTCATTTAGACTAATTGGCCTTTTTCAGAGGCCAAATACTACTTATGAACTCTCTCTTAAAACTACACACAGCCAATAACTTCTCCAGATTGAAGTCTGTTGGGCTTAAAACATCTAATTAAGCAGATGATAACATCAGCACAACTTCTGCTCAACTCCAGGAGCTGTCAACACACAGAACTGCCATTTTCTCCAGTTTTTATCATGAAATCCATCACATTTGGCATTTCTTCCACATCCCTAGCACAGGGCTCACACAATTATGTATGCAACCCTCAACTCTCTAATTTAACTCCATTTCCAGCATTAATGTTAGTAAGAAAGAAAGGGCTCTAGAAATCATGACCCAAGTGTAATTGAGGCTTCAGAAGTTGAAGCTAATTCAAAGAAAAACAGAACCCCTCCCTGCTATCGTGCCCTCATTTATGACAGCAAAGCTTGATTCAGAATCACTTAAGATATTATTCAGCTCAAGCGATGCGTCAGAAACAAGGCTGCTGCTAATCCACTGAAAGCAACACTAAAAACCCAAAAGCTGGAGAGACCTCATTCCATCTCCCGCATCTCCCTGTCTGCTGGGACAAGCCAAGAGACTGAGCTTAGCTGGACACAACAAGCATATTTCTTCATGAAACCAAAGGGCTTTTCAAAGGATGAGCATAATGCTGCCGGATGTTTTATCCGTGGTCCCAAAAATAAGCATTAGGCTGGAAACACACAGCCTCAGACAAGCTGCTGTATGAGCAGGTTGAAGGACTGGGAGGGAGAGATAACCAGAAGGGAGACTTTCTGTAACCGGAAAGAAGTCTTCATTTTGAGTAGCTGGTGGCACTAAGGATGATAAAGAATGGCAGAGAAAAGATGTCAAAAGGAAAAGCACTTTGAGGCACAGCTAAACAGCACAAGCACTCTGCTCAGCCCAGCAAAAGCTCCATGCCAAGTAGCTGCAGGAGGAAAATCCAAGCCCAAGGAGGATGTTTAGTTTGGGACATCAGATTTGTTTTCCCCCAGCTGCAATCCAGGCACTGCTTTTCACATCACAAGTTGTCTTCAGCTCTGCTCAACATATGCACAGAACAGGGACTTTGGACTGATGGCTACAGCCTCCTGCAATGGACAATTCCACCATTTTAAGGGCACGGAAGGCACAACTGAGGCACATTTAAGTATAAGGAACTATAACTGAAAATTTGTTTCTTCACCTCAAGAAAGGTCTTTGCATTTATTCCTCTCTACCTCTCCAAACCAAAGTCTCCTCCTGCAGATCAGGCAGACTTAGAGCTCACATCTGGTCGTCTTACAGGCTGTGCTCCTCTCTGCACCAAAGATAAGTCCCTCTGCCATCAGGTAGCTCCATCTGAAACTGCTTTATCACTGTGAAAATATGCCTCTGCCTTGCTTTCTAGTGAAACCCTTCCAACAACTGCTGTACCTTTGTTTCCTTCCTGGGAATAACACCATCGACATTTGTTGGGGTGTTTGTGCTGTTGGCCTGCCAAGAAGCAACTCTGGCAACTTTCTGATATTCAGCACCTCATAAAAATATTGGAGTATCTCATAGCTTCCAGCAAACAGAAGCTGTTGCTAATCCACGTGCGGCAAACACCAATTTTGGTCCGTAGGTTTAGGATTTCAAGAAGATTCTCCCTGTGAGGTTGGGAACCTGCCCCTCTGCTGGCAATGTCAGGTACTGGTGAAGACCAATCCCAGATGCTCAGCCAACAGCCCATATCAGCATGGCCATCCTCACACTTGTATTCATCCAGAGCTGAACTCACCTGACCTCACTTGGCTTATGAGATCCCAGCCCAGAGAGGCATGGCTGCAGGCCAGTAAGGAAACAGATGTCTGCTATAGACACCACTCATTGATACTTTATTCCCATTTATTATTTATCTAATACACACTCTAGGTCGATTGGGGTTCTGTTATTGTGAACTCTGTACTAACATTTTTATAAACAAGGTCTGACTGAGAGTAACTGCTTAAGAAATGGAGCAGCTCCTCTGCTACCTATGGATAATTTCTAAGCTGTTTCTAAGCCAGCTTTGTCACCTGCATGCTGAAGTTCTTACACCCATTTTTTCTTCGGTTACAGTAGGGGAGACAGGAGACAGTCAAACAACAGGGAAAATACATGTATATTAATTTAAAGATCATAAAAGCAGCTAACGAGTCAGTGCAAACATTGACCATAAGAATATAAAAGCAACAGCTTGCAGAAAGGGGATGAAACGAAAGTAACTCCATGGGAGCAGGAAGGAATTCTGCCGTTGTTGTGAACCCTTCCCGTGAGGAAATGCAGAACTGGAGACCATATTTTCCTAAAAAGAGAGATGTTGAGTTGGCTGGAGTCTTCTGACCAGAAGAGAGAAGCAAGAACATACATGCAAGCAGAGCAGCTCTTGAGTTACTGCTGTTCTGATGCAGCAGAGAAGGCCCTGAAGGTTTACAAGAGGGTAAATGTGGCACTGAGGGACATGGCTTAGCAGGCATGATGGGGATGGTTTAATGGTTGGACTTGATGATCTTAGTGATCTTTTCCAAGCTTAACGTTTCTATGATTTTAAGTCCCTTGTTTGTAGTATCAGATCTACCTTGGGAGGGGAGATCAGCCCTATGGCTGCTGTGGTCCAGAGTCACCTCAACCCCACAAGACCCCCAGAACAGGGATACAACTTGGTAAATTCCACCATCACTGGCCAAAGCAAGGCAGGGGAACACAATGGAGTTTTATTTTATACATATCAAGGCCCAAAATAATGTAGAACAGCTCACCAGGGGAAACCAAAATCAGCATAAGTGAGGATCGGATCCTTTTCCTGAATTTCAGTGTAGGAGTGAAGGCTGAAGAACAGCCTACATGAATGCAACCAGGGAAATATTACGCAATGACATTTTCCTTTATTCAGAGATAATTGATGATCAAGCCATTAGAACAAAGATTAATGTCAAAGGGTCACAGAAGATAGTCTAGAGGGGACCTTGAGGTCACCTAAATCCATCCAACTGCCCCACAAAGGGCTCATATATGACAAGGTATTTAATTCCCTCAAAGGAAGTAGGAAGCTTCTCAACAATATTTTAAACAAAAACTTTCTTTGGGTGGCTACAAAACACTTCACTCATTTTACTCAGGTATAAAAAAAAAAGTCTCTTAAGGCGCTATTTTTTTCCCCAGGTATTTTCAAAACAAACTCAAAGTCTTAAGTGTGCCCATCAAAAGAGGCACTTTTGAATTCCAGAGTGTTTCTAGCAAAATAATTCATCTTGGAGCAACCAAAACCCTGGGGGATTATTCTTTCCTTTCTTTCAGGCTTTGAGATCTGCCAAGAACTTTGAGCTGTTTTCATTTAAAAAATTAAATAAATAAATTGCTTAGCATTGCCAGGGGAAAAAAAAAAAACAACAACACAAAAACACACAACTGCTTGCAAAGATCCAAGAACCATTCATTAAAGACAAGAGCCGCTTAGGGGACATGCTGGTGCACAATGCTTAGGTCTGCCTCCCATAAAGCAGCAAGGACACTCAAGGAATTTGTTCAGAAGAGCTTTGGTGCACTGTACACCTTTTCCTTGCCTGGTTTGGGTCTTGGTTCCTCCCTGTGCTGAGCCAGGTAAGCCTGTTAGCAGGGGGTTAATGGACCTCAATTCAGTTCTTTGCTGAGCTTGACTGAAAGCTGCCACCTGAGCATGAAGCTCTGGGATGACGGATAGGAGAGTGTAATGCAGTGTTTCCCTCCCATAATTAGAATTTCATCATGTAATAATAATGGGTAGTGATTGATCGTGGCCCTTCACCGCTGCAGGATGTTGGTCGTTACGAGGAACTGATTGATCACTGGAGCTGCCATTTGGCCACACCGAGCCCTTCCACTGCCTTTTAGAAGGGGAATGAAAGTCTCTTTAAACAAATAAAACTTGAAAAGTTCCCAGATCACTATCAGGAGACTCTTAGCCCATTCCTACACTAATGGCAGCAGACAGCAAAACAGAAGGTTGTCACTGAGCTGCTTCAAAAGGCATCATTGGGATGGTAGGAGCCCACAGATCCTCCCCATGGTCACTCATCAGATGGGGAGACACCGAGTTGTAGGACAGCAGGGACTATCCCCTTGGGGACAAGAAGGGTTTTTTCAGCTGGTGGCTCTGGCACAGGGGCCAGGCTTCTGAGCTCCCAGCTGGGCACAGTTCCCACCCTCAGGTAGGATTCTATCTGCTTTAATGCTGAAATGACTGGCAGGCTTTTTGGGAGCAAGGACTGAGCATCACACTGAGATGCAGCTCTTCCATCCCAATGGGTCTCAGTGTGGCTGGAGACCCCTTATAGCAGCCAACAGCCTCAAGGTTACATCCCTTCCATCCTTTCCCATCCCCCTGAGGAACCCAGCAGTTTCTCAGGTGACAATGCACTGCTTGATGACAGTACATTAATAAACTGAGATCTGCTGCCTGACAGGGACACAGTGCCTGCACTCTGCAAGCAGCTGCCAAGTGTTGTCAAGCAACTAACTGCCTGTAATTGAGCTCTCTGAAGTATCTGCCCTGAGGTGAGCCATGGAGAAATTTTACAAGTGAAGATAATAGATGTTTATGTCACACACACACAACAAGAAGCGGCAATCTCTGATTGCTCACTTGATAAATTCACCTTCAGCAGTGGCTGCAATAGCTTTGCCTGCAGCTGGGTCCAGGTCCCTCTGACAACCTTCGATGCCTTGCCAATAGGAGTGAGACTGCTCACTGCCCTGAGCCTTGCCCACACACTTAACACTATCTCTATTATCTTTATCCCACAAACATTCATAAACTTCTCCAGATTTCCAGACAGGATTTGTTATCTGCAAGCATTCATCAGAACATCTGGAGGAGCAGAGCCATTCATGCTGCTAGCATTAATCAATACAGTTCCCTTGAAGCCAACACAGCCATACCAACTTGCCCTTGCCAAGAATTAGTCAGTCTTTCCCAGCCTACAAGCTCTTCCTGAACTCACTGTTTATTCCCAGGACATGTCATTATTTAAGCTTTTTAATAGGAGAGCGAAGGTGGTGAATAGCAAAAGAGATGCACAAGCACTGAGCTGTAATAGCCAAGCACTGCTCCAGAATGTCATCAGGGTAAGTGAAGGCAATGCCAAGAGCTCTGCTTTGGGGATAGAAACAAACCAGAGTCATGCAGGCAGGGTCAGCAGCTTGCGAGAAATATCCAAACAACCAAGGAACAAAAACCAGACCTCCCAAAAGGCGGGATTTGTTTCCTCTCTTTAGGTGACCTTCTAATAGGGTCACGGACTTGGGAGGAATCAGAGAAACAAATCAAGCACCTGGAGTTTAAATGTCTGAGGTAACATTTGTAGAAGTGATCCATTCTGAAGATCACATCCCAATTAGCTGTCTAATTACCCAAAGTGTCAGTGTGAGCAAATTGATTGATGTCAATCAATTTGACATCTTCAAGATAGAGGCAGGCCACAGGAACCTGGTTTCCATTGGCTTTCCATAGGGAAACAAACGCCAAGGGCCTAAGCTGCTTTTGAAAATAGTACAGAAAAGATTGTACAGGACTGGGGGGAAAAATAAGGAGTGCTTGAAGACTTCGCAAAGCGCCCATGCAATGCAAAGTGACACCCAGAAGACCAAAGTCTCCCACCACTCTCCTTCCTCAAGAAGAGCAGCAAGTCAAGTCCCTGGAAGCACTGCAGCTTCTCAACTTGGCTTTCTCCATCTGCAGAGGCTTCTTGGCTTGATCATCTGTGCAGACTCAAGCGAGGACAGTTGACTTCATGTCTACAGAGCTGCATGTGGACCAAGAGCTTGTTCCTTTCAGTGAGGGCTCTTCCTGGGCTCTGCACAGGCAGCACACAGATGTGCACTCCTTCCACTGCCACTACCATCCTCATACCCCAAATCCATTGCTCAGAGAGGTCCTGTGCAAAGCCCCTCACCCAGCAGCACTGCACGAATTGCATCCTTCTGGCTGTCTGGAGGCAGTTTTCACTGTTGATACACAAATACTGAATGTTTTCCAGCACAACAGCTGAGTTTCCAAGCGTGCTCCCAAACAAAGCTCTGTAAAACAAACACACGGAAAGGAAGTGTAATGAGATCCTCGTGCTGTTCCCCCCCAGGGCTGGGTGATGTTAGCCCCACATATGGCACATGCATTTCTCAAGGCCTGACAGCCAGCTGTGTTTCTGTACAACCTCTCTGGCCAGGCCAAGAGAGATGGAATAAATCAAATCCCACCAGTACCACGGGGCAGGATGGAGCAGCAGGAAAGTACCACCTGCCCATGCATTTCCTCTAGCAAGGCTGCATTTGTAGTTGGCCTCAATTCACTTTTTCCATCGTTCTTGTGATTAAAGAAAGTCAAGAGCAATCTGGTAGCATCGGGTAGAGCAGCTCCGCCTCTTCTCGGTCAGCATCTTCCCAGGCAACAGTGATAGAACAAGAGGCAAATGGCCTCAAGTTGCACCAGGACAGGTTCAGATTGGATATTAGAAAACAATTCTGTGAAAGAGCGGTCAGGCACCAGCACAGGCTGACCAGAGAGGTGGTGGAGTCACCATCCCTGGAGGTGTTCAAGAACTGTGGAGATGTGACACTGAGGGACACGGCCAGTGGGCATGGTGGGGATGGGCTGATGGTTGGACTGGTGATCTTAGAGGTCTTTTCCAACCTTTGTGATTCTATGATTCTTCAGCAGGTCATTCACAACATGGCGTCTTTTGAGCCTACCACAAAAAGTGCAGCCCTGGATCCAGGTTGGGCTGCCTGGGGCCTTTTCAGTTTTGCAGTTAAGTGTTATGCACCAGGGTCCACCTGCCTTATGGTCTGAAGCCACACAAGCATGATGAATCTGCTCACTTCTCTCCCTGTTCCTTTGTGAGCCCAGCTTTGGGAATTCAGCACAGGAGACTGGCTGATTATCCAGGAGAACATGGATGGGGAGACTGGTAAATCCACACCAGCTGTGACCCTAATTCCTCTTGAAGGCTGTTGGTGAACCAGTAGAGAAACGTTGAGCTGTTGGCAACTTCACTTATCAGAAGGCAGTCAGAAGTGCTATTTCAGTCCTGATGAGAGCTCCAAGAGCTCTGCTTCTCCAGTCCTGCCTATGCATTGCCTTAGCAGGCATGACCCACTGAGTTTCAGAAACATCAGACATAAATACCTCTAAGCAACCACAGCCCACGTGAAGGGCACAGAAAGACAATATCTGCAGCATCCCTTTACACTCCTACCTCTCCCATTTTCCCTATCATCCTTCAGCCATCTGCTATTGCCTTCAGCTTCCTCCCCAGCTCACCCTTTGAAGACAGAGGATCCCTGCCAGCTGGGGCTGTGCCCACACTACTGGAGCACTGCTTGCTGCCTGCCTGGGGCAGCTGCCAACCCAGTCACCCCACAGCAGCCCAGGCTGGCTGCTAACCACAGTTCCTCCCACACGAGGTTGCTCTCAGTGATGGTGGGTAGCTCCACTTTTGCACAGGTTGGAAACAAAGGAGCCTATCACAGGTTCAGGCCAATGTATGGAAAGCACCAAAGACTTGGATGTCTTTCTGGATTACCTGAGTTTCTCTGATCTGCAGCTGAGATTGGAAGTTTCGGAAGAAGTATTTACTCATCATTTTAGGTTATGTTCAATCTCTGCCTTCACCAGAGAAAGGGCTCAGATGCACATGGAGAACACAAACCTCTAAGTTTCAAATTCAGCACTGCTCACCTGAAAGTAGCAGAACAGAAAGCTCCCTGGTTGTGGGAGCTGTCTGGGGTTGGAGTTGGGACAGTGGCTGAAAACTGCACATCGTCCAGTCTAAGTTCTGTACTTAGGGACTGGAAAGTGAGCTACTCTTCAGATAACAAATCATTAATGTCTATACAAACATACACACACACACAAAGACATGAACAAAAGCAGCAAAACAGAAAAAAAAAAAGACACTTCCAATGATTAAGACACACATGCCTGGGACGAAGTTATACACAACAGATGGAAGAACCAAATTTAAAGCCTTGGCAATAGCCTGTGTACTTGAGAAGATCCAAGGTGCTTTGGGAAACACAAGAGTCAGAATTGTTGCTTGAAAAGCACTTGATAAAATTATTTGCAAAGTACAGGAAAATGCCAAGCTGAGGTCCAAGACGTGGGGTAAAGCCCACCAGGATGGCTGGAAGAAGGTTACAGCCCTGCCCCAAAGCCCCAGTGGGCTCCCTGCCCCCTCCCACACACACCACAGAATTACCCAGGGATGCTGCTTTTTTTAATAAGAAAATTCTTTGCTTCAATGCCAAAGACTTATATAAAAAAAAAATTCATGGTCAGATTAATGAAAGAGAAAGTCATTAGAAATCAAAAATGAGATAATTCTGCTGTAGACATGAGTGATGGTGAGAAATAAATCATATTTGGCTGACATGACTTAATTAGTTGGATACATGGCGCTTTCTTAAATTTGCTTCAGTGAAGCTTTTAAGCTTTTGACACATAAATTCCCAGCTAAATAACCTACATGTCAAAGCAGCCAGTTGCATCTTCCCTGCCAAGAGATTTTTGATCATGTTACTTTAAAACTTCATTCTTTTATTCAGGGTTTTGGTTGTTATCAGGGCATGGTAATTACTTAAACAAGAGCCAGCTCTGAGCTGGTTTCTGAGGACAGCTTTTACTGGTGTCCTCCCAGCAGCTCCTGGTGGGATGGGAAGAAATCAAGCCAAGACAAATGGCAATGACTCCATTGCTGTGAGCAGCCTGAATAACCAGAAATACTTTGTGCTGCTGCAGTGCCTCTCATCAAGCACCTCAGAAGACTTTAATGAGCATGAATTAAGCCCCACAATTATAGCTGACTGTATAAACAGTTGCAAATATTCCTCAAGGATGCTCTTCAGTTCTGAATCGTTACAGCGATAGTGGCTGACATCAGCAATCCTATTTAAATCCCATTCGTGAAGGCAAAAGTCAGGATCTAGAAGTCACAGAGGACTGGATTGTGAACCACTGAAAACAAAGGGAAGCAGCAGTAAATAGGGCTAATAGGTTGGTTGATCTCCCCGTTTCTAAACTCTTCTCACCAAGCTATCCCATCTTCAACACCAGTTGGTCCCTCCCAGTGAATTAGTGCACGGGGCCCTGCAAGGAGCTGGAATGCCCCTCGTGTTGAGGAATCTTGGTTGGCCCAAAGTTCTGCAAACTCACAGTGGATGTGAAGTTTTATCCCAGCCAAAGGTGCCAACATTAATGTTTGACACAGGGATCCACTAAAGAGGCCATTAAAGAAGGTGCTGAACACTTGTCTCCCATAGAATCGCCTGAAGGATTTATTACTAATTTATTGCTGTTACCTTTTTGAATATATGTATTAAGAGTTAACACTGTGATTCTTAACCACAGAGAGAAATTGAAGGATAATAAAGAAAGGCTTTAAATAAAGCTATTAATTCAGATCTAGTGGCTAATTGAGATTTTTTTTTTTTGAAGGGGAAGACAAACACAGATAATTGAGGAAGAGAAACACAGCTTGGGAAACCAGAACCACCAGCAGCTGGGTATGGGAGGTACACAGTGCACACCAATCCCAGGGAAAATGCTCACAGAAGTGACCTCTCCTTGAAGCTAGGACCAAGCAAAAAGTATCTCAGTCTTCAGAGTTACCTCAAACAAACCATTTTGGTCCCAAACCCAACAACAAGCTCCCCACAAAGACCACCAACCTCATCCATGCCTTTGTTAAAACAGACTCATCTCTACAAGTTCCACTCATATGAGATAAAAGTAAATCCAACCCAGTAATCACCATCATTAGCACCAATCTTTCAGCCTCATCTGCTTCTCCATCACACCATTCCAGCTCCTCAGGAGTCTCCTCCTTCCACAGAGGTCCCCAGAGCCACCAGAAGACTTCAGCTTCCCTCCTTCAGGGAAAATGTTCCTCTATATTCAGAACCTAATCCCAGAACCCTCACTCTTATCTTTCAGGAACACCTGGCTTTGAATGGGACCCAGGCAAAGTGGGAGGAGGGTAACGAGCTGCTCAACCCCTTCACCTGAGGTCAGCTCTCAGCACATCCAGCTGCAACACTCAGGAAGTATATGGGAACTTTAAAGTAAAATCTACACTGATTATACATCTTAAAAACGACTCACCTATCGTCTTAGTGTTGCCTGAGGTTGGGAGCAGCTGATTAAAATCCTGACAAGCCAGAGGCATGCAGGTCAAATTCCTCTTAAATCGCTACATTGCGCCCCGTGTGCAGTTCTGACTGCCATTCTGTGTCTCTGAAAAATGGGCAATCTGAGAGATTCCATCAATTACTCTGCACCGGATGCAAGACTTGCTAAGAAAAATTAAATTATTTTAATTCAGTTTAGTTAAATGGCAATTGCTCTGTTACATAAATCTGAACTGCTCTTTAGGCGCTGCTTTGTATAGCACTGGCCTGGGATTCCTCTGAACTTAATGATAATGAATTTTTATGTCTTAAAGTGCTGAGTGTGTAGGAGCAGCAGCAACCGCTGGCCCCAGAGGTTTGGATCAGCATCAGCTCAATGACTGCAAAGCTTTGGAAAGAAGCTTGGCGCTGGAAAGGTCCCCCACACCAACAGCATGGAAGGACCAAATCCATCCTCCAGCATCCCAGCATGGGAGAATGGCCACCATCCACCACGAGCACCCAAGTCCTGCAGTGGGGCTGAGGGCAAGCCTTGGGTCTTCTTCCCCCAAATCACATTTGATGAGATGTGTTGGATGGGTCAGACCAGCCCACGCAATGCGACTGAGCAAAACTCCACCCAAGGATGCCTCCAGCTTCCAAACACACCCTGGGGCTTTGCATGGAGCCAGCAATGCCCAACCCAACTGGGGAGCACCCTCAGCCCGAATGAACACAGCTGCACCCATCGCTTGGTAAAATAGAGTTTTTATTTGTTCATACAAACAGTATGAATTATCAGAATTTCATTTTCCTAGAAACATCTTTCTCTGTGTAAAATTAATTTGTGTTGTACATACCACAAAATACTTGATTTACATTTTTAAATCAGACCTTTTTTGTGGGCTTTTTTTTTTCTTTCCATTTTGGCTTTTTAATTATTATTACTATTTTTATTTTTATTTTTCTTTAACAAATGGGCTACTCTACAGTACCATGTTACAGAGAATGCATCACTAATACCTGTACTGCACTTCAGAATACAGGACTGAATGAAACTCAGCCATAAATTAATGTTACAATGTGAAGATTTAAAAAATAATAATAATAATAAAATAATAATAAAAAAAAAGAACTTCTAATCACACCTCCAAGCTTAACTTCAAACAAAAAACAAACAAACACCAAAGGTTTTGTTTTTAAATGATGACAATAGAACTGATTCCAGTATTAGCAACCGGCCGTACGCCATGGGGAATTCACCTTTATTGTCACACTGTCAGGTAAGGCCTTTATAGTGAATGAAGTCTACTACACACTTCATTACAGAGGATACTGAGGCAGGGCTAACCGTTTGCTCACAGTTAGGAGAGTTATTATTCACCCTCTGTATTTCTGCTCTTCTACAAGATTGCTTCATGAGAGCGTTTTGCAGCAGGGTTGGATAACACAGTTGAAGCCTGAGCTCTGCCACGCAGCTGAGGAAGGCATCGGGATAGTAAGAAGTTGTATCCTAGGAGAGAGAGGGGATGCTGAATCTTCCAGCACAAAAAAAAGGCAGGCACACACACCGCAAAGGAAAGCACATGGTAGGGAAGCCACAGTGGGAACCACTTGGGGAAGGCAAGCTTTTTCCTTCTGCACTTTGCTTAAGCCAGCTCGTAGAAACACTGAGAATTTTGGGACCCCGCATCACTTTTCCAGCACCAAGTGTTTCCTTCTCACCACCCCATCAGCCCCAAGCAGTTCCTCCTCTCAGGCCACCCAACACCATGGGGTCAGCAACGTGCTCATGCATCGTTGGTAGGGATGGTAGGGAAGGGGGCCTGGCTGGGCACCAAAGCCTCCAAATGTGCACAGATCCAACCACCACTATGGGTTTCAGCTGTGTTTGTGGGACAGTGGGGCGTGCTCTGCTAAACTGCTGGGTCCCACACTCCCGTTGGTGGCTGGTGGCCCTAAGCATTGCCTCATTGCCAGAAAAGGCTCGGTGCAAGGAGGAGAGGATTTGCATCACGTTGTCTTTTTGTAGGAAGACGTGTCTGGAGGCAACACCCACATGGGGAGCTGGTCCTGCTCACTGAGTTTTGCTACCTGGCATCATGCTTGACATCTCCCATTCCTTAAGGACATGCACACCCCACCAACATGGACAAGGTACCCAATGGAACACTGCTGTGTCAGCCCACAGCCCAAACAGCTTCACCACAGCCCTGCAGGTGTTCAGCTGAGCTAACAGAACCTCTGACAGTAACAAGGCATTGGGCACACACAGTGATTACCAAAACCTCCTGAGCATGCAAAACACAGCTGGAGCTTTTCGGAGAGCCCTGCCAACCTGTTCTAACGTTCCAACACACTCAATTCCACTCCTGGGGAAGGATTTCCAGGTCACTGCACATGGTTTGACAGTGAGGTGCTCAGAGCCTCCCATCCTGCCCAACTGCCAGCCTCCCCCTGCTTTTCTATAGGATTGCCCTCGTTGGCAAAGCAGCATTTTTCCCAGCTCTAAGCACGTACTGCTCCTTGAGAGCATGGGAAAGGTGTTCAACCAAAATACAGCGGGAGCAAAGAGGGCCAGCTGTTGTTTCCCAGGAGGGGCAGTGCCCTGGGGGGCACCGGGAGGCTCAGGCTTGGGGGCTCAGGTGGCTCTGGGGGTATCTCTGGCATCTCCCCCCATGGGGCAGGCACCACATGTGGCTTCCGAGCAGCACAGAGTGCATCGCACTCACATATACATGCATTTTCACATTTGTCCTGCAGTCAAGATTTAAAATGCATAGAGGGACTGTGGGAAAGAGCCTCCTCGACACAAGGCAAGGAGGAGCAGGCTGAAGAGTCCACTCTGCCCGCACTGCAGGCTCTGCAGCATCCCTATTAGGAAAGGAGCACGGGACACCAGGCAGGGGCTCTATGGCTTGGGTTCCCCATGCTCTGACCCACCAGCTCTGCACCCACCCGCCCCACAGAACCCCTGGGATGAGGGAGCAGAGACCGGGACACCGGAATAGGGAAAGCAAGTGTTTATAAAGGCCAGATACCCGTAACAAAAATAAATTTTTGCTTTCCCTCCCTCCCTTCCTTCCCTCCCTTTTTTTTTTTTTTTTTTTGCTTTTTTTTTTTTATTTTCAAATACAAATCTTCTTTAGGAAAAATGGAAGCACCGTCTGTTACAAACCAAACCAAAAAACAAAAACAAAAAAAACAGGAGAAAAAAAAAAAAACAAAAAAAGAAGAGACATATTAGAATTAAACACGGTGGAATGTTAAACAGGTTACAGGCTACCGTTCTAGCCAGTGCGGTTAGGCAGCTTAGTGAATTAATTGCTTAGGAATTAAAAATAAATTATTATAAAATAGATTTCTGTACATTTTACATACATATATATCTCTTTATATACGCAAACTGTGATGGGCAAGTAATTACAGGGGACTTTCCCACGCCAGCCTCAGTCCCAGCCGAAGTCCTGCCCCGTCATCTGGTAGAACTTCATGTTGAAGGGCCGGTAGAAGTCCCGCAGCCTCTGCACCACCTCCTGGTCGATGTCGGGGTGGGTCCTGCCTTTCGTTTTCCCCAGGCAGTGGGGTTTGCTGCTGCCCTCCGCCTTCTTCAGGCAGGGGAAGCCCTTGGTTTTGTTGAAGTAGAAGTGTTTGTCGGTGATGATCCTCTTGAGGCCCAGAAAGTCCTGGACCCTGCCCAGCTCCCCCGCGGGGTCGCTGATCAGCCTCTCCCCGCTGACGAAGAGGATCTGCCCGATGGGGAAGTAGAGCAGCCAGTTCTCCAGGTGCTTGGCGTAGATGCCGATCTGGATGGCGCTCCACGAGGTGTCGATCAGGCCCGTAGTCCTGTTTTTGAAGGTCAGGCTCTCAAAGGTGGGGATGTCGGGCTTCTTGGAGAGCGTCTGTGTGTAGTCCGAGATGGCTCTGGTCACGGGGTCCCGCACCACCACGATCAGCTTCGTGCCCTTGGCCATGGAGGAGATGCGGGATGGGGCCTCCTTGGTGACGAAGTAGCTGGGGGTCTTCTCCATGGTGATCTGCCCCTCCAGGGTCCTGGGCATGAGGTCCCTGCCAGCAAAACATGCAGGTTAGAACAACAGGTAACAGCAAAATACACGCATACACATAAATACACGTGCACATACACACACAAGAATTTTCTTCCTTAAAATGCCTCTATGGGCCATTTAGCTTATATGGATAAATCCATTTTCCAATGATCTAGGGGCTACGGGTATTACTATTAAAGAGCACTGTATCAGAAATCTGGCCGAACAATCTCCCACTTCTCCAGGGATAGGTGAGCCAGGCTGTACTTCACAGCTGCAGTGTGGCTGCGCACACCATGCCAGATGGTCAGGATGAGTCCACAGCAGCACTGTGCATGGCTCAAGTCAGCACCAGACTGCCTCCATGCCCAGCCCACAGCTCATCTTCTGCCCACTCTGCTTTCCTTTAGGGTCTCCAGTGTGACACTTCTCTCAGTTTAGGGAAAAGAGAGCTATTTGCTCACAGCATCTGCCTAGCTGGTCACCCAACCACTGGGTCCTCAGCAGAGTATTTCACTGTCAAGCACCAGAAGGAGCATCAAGAGCTGCTGGAGGCATCTCCGGCACATTCCAGCCAGTAGCCAGCAAGGACAGCCTGTCTCTTCCAGCACCACATGGGCTTCAGCCAGTTGGGATACAGGATGCAACTGGGAGAACACAACCTCAGCTTGCACAACATCACAATACACAATTCCTTGAATTCTGCCCTATTTCCCTGGTCATTTCTAATTAACAACGCTGATAAAAACTGGAGAACTTTCTAAAATTACTGAAATAGCTCAAAGCAAGAAAAGTCATTTTTTCCTAACATTCACTAGGCAAGCCTAAATATTTTAGACCCTTTGAAAATGCTTTCCCTTCACAACCCCATGGGACTCATTTACTCTGGGCTGAGAGACAGTTAAAGACAGCAAAAGGGGAGTCTGTCATAAAATTAAAGCTATAAAACTTGATTAAGTTTTCAAAGCATCCACCATCGCAGAGAAATGATTGGTGAGCATGTGATCTGCAAGCCTCAAGCAGCCTTACCCCAGCTGTACTGCGCTGCACACAGAGGCTGCTTGTTCCCCTCCCACACTGCTTTATGCCTCTACAGCAAAGATCACTGTGAGCCCTCACTATTCCAAATGCTGCTGATAACTCGTGCTAAAGCCAGTGGTTGCCCTGAGTAAGAAGGCAAAGGGAAAAATGACCCATCTAAGGGTAAATAGCAGGAAAATCCATAACGAGTGGGCTGACAGAACAACAAATTGCTGCATGGCCATGGAATTTGGTCAGTAGCTGTTTAGGTAACTGCTGTTTGATGTAGATTGTACACAGTATTCTATTTCACCTTCTGGCATTAAGTTTATGCAACGTGTTTACTGGCAAGGGACACCCAATGCCCACACCTGCGGGCTCTGCATTGCACTGTTCATAAAATCATAGAATCATTAAGGCTTGAAAAGACCTCAAAGATCATCTAGTCTAGACCCACATGGGTCAAAAGGGCAGTCAGTCGACCTGGGACAAAGGGGCAAGCATGCTGGGGCAACCTCCAGCCAACAGTGGTGGCAAACCCTAGGGCTACCTTCTCAGCATCACACAAATGGAGTTTCCCATGCAGACGAAAGTCACCCCAGCCTATATGCACATGGGATGTGAATGCTGCTGCAAGTCAGGAGCTGGCATGTGCAGACAAACAGAACCAAAACACAGCTCTGACTAACCCTGTGCCTTTCTGGCTCACTCCACAAACTGGTAACGCCTTCGGAGAGCAGCACGAGTCAGTAACGCTCAGGGAGGGACTCCTAAATCTAACGTGGGCTGGTGTGGATTTCAACAGACTACTCATTAAGCGGTGTCTCTTTTTTATGGCCACATTAAATCTGAGCTCTACATCCTGCACTGGCCACCAATTGATTTAAGATTTCAATCCATGAAGCCTTTAATGGCCAGGGACCTGCCAAGAGAGGAGACTGCTCTCCATGATGGGCCTAGGTCCAACTGAAGGCATTGAGTCCAGCAGGTCACTCTGCATTGAGGCCCCGGACATCAAGGTCAACTTCTCCTGCAGGGCTGCTGCAATCAGTGTTTACAGGGCTCCTGGTAATGATGCAAGGCTTATTTTTTCCTCCTTGCACAAGAGAGGCCTTAGGCAGGGCTCTGCCCTGTGGAAGAGGAGGAAATTGCCGGGGGCAGAGTTGCTGAGTCAGATGATTGGGTTGGGAAACTCTTAATGAGCATTTCCATGAACTCGGAGGAGTGTACTGCAGAAGTGGAAGAGCACGAGAAGCACCCATAGGGCCAGCAGCACCTGAGCCCACCCCTGGTTTGTGCCTGAGGACACGCGGCACGTCTGGTTTCCAACAGCTGACCCAACTGAGAAGTGGCTGCACAGAAACTGGAGAACAGCAGGGGAAGTCAAATATCGTGGCCCACGGATGTGGTTTGAACCTCTGACAGCACCACATCCAGGAAAGCAATGTTCCATTGCACGTGCCTGTCTGTAGCAAGCAGCTTTTCCGTGGCTTCCATAAGCTTCCACACAGGCATCACCTGTCACGCCGGCAGCCAGAGACAGAGCCTTGGGGACAGGAGGAACTGGTAAGTTTGCTGCTGTGAACTCACACTGGTGGAAGAATCATTGAGGAGGGTTTATCCTCATTCAAACCACACCTAGAGAAGGGCAAACTGGCCCGGGTGCAGCACTGTGGCTCCAGCACAACACACCAGATGTGTACATTGATGGAAGCAGGACCAGACTCCAACTCTGAATATCTGCTCCCGAGGCTCCCAGACAGCGATGGCTGCCTGAGTGGTTGAGGGAGATGGAAGGAGCTATCATGGCTGGAAGAGCTGCAGCCACGGCGTGCTGGTGGGATAAGGCCCCTCTGGGTCATACGGACACGGGCAGCTTCCCTGAGCAAGGCAGCGATGGCAGAGGTGCAGCCACCACCACTATCTGTATGGGAAGGGAGATGATAAAGCTGAGGGCAGGCCGTGGGAAAGAGATCTGAGCACAGACAAAAGCTGCTGCACCAGTCGGGACAGGGCTGGATGGAGACAGCACAGAGGGCTGCAGTGGATAGCAGGGTGGGAAATAAAGATGGTATGAAAAACTTGGCAAGCAGTCTTCCATGTCTTGTTATCCTCCTGCCTTCTGGCAACCTGGAATCAAAGACCTCTGGAGCCAGTGTGTGCACCCAAATCATCCCATTTTATATTGACTGTGGACTGATTGAGCCTTTGAAACCCTTTTTGCCTTGAGAACATCCCACAGCAGAGAGTCCCAGTGCTGCATCCCCACTAGGGAAGAGACAAGGATCCTGCTTTGTGAGCACAGAAAAGCAAAGTGAGGATAACAGTGCCAGCAGATTCCTGCATCCCTGATTTTGGGCAGCCAGCACCTGGAGGACCTGCAGGTCCAGTGGGATGATGGAGATACAGTGGGATCACAGCCATGAACTTCCTGCAGGCAGAGAGCAGAGCCCCCCGCTCCGAGCTATGAACATGTCAAGAGAGACAGAGGAAAAGCTTTTCCTCTAATGAATATTTCCTCGGTGAAGCTTGCATCCTCCGTAGGCGAAGTGATAGGCTTAGTCTAAAGATGGATTGGCCTACTTTACCTATTAACCACTTAGACTAATGTAATAAAGGCCCTCCTCATTCAAACAGCCCTAATCCCCAGCCCTGCTCAGCTCTGAAACCCACATTTAGACGGGATGCTAAAATAACCCCACCAGGCTGCTGCCTGGAGGGACATGGGAGGAGGGGGTTGGGGGGGGATCTTATTTTGCTTTTTAAGTCCAAACTTCTCTAATGTGAAAACTAGACTCAGAGAGACATAAATTTACAAAGTGGGGATGACAGGTGGCCCCACGGTAATCCAATCCTGAAGGCTAATGCCCTTTGTGGCAGCTTTTGTCTGCACAGGGGGGGTCCAAGCTAATCTGCTGCCACTGCTCCAGGAGGGGCTGGGGGCTGCAGGGACCTCCGTGTCCCGTGGCTGCAGTGTTGGTGGCAGGTAGCACAGAATGGCACGCAGGGAGATTGCAGCCTCCTCGGGAGGGAGGGGAGCAGAGCTGTGAGGGATGTGCTGGAGCCTAGCAGGGCTGGTAGCATCACCAAGCTGGGAATCCCATGGTAGGGAGAGGTGAGTGGTCCCTGTACCTGCTGCACTGCAGTGAGTCACTTCTGCCACCACTATCGCATGGCTGCAGCAATGGCTTGTTCCAGTCTCAAAGCCCCCCCCTCCAGCCCAGTCCTTCAGCTCAATCCTCTCCAGACACCTAAACTGTCTCAGTTTCCCTCTGCAAGGACAACAAAACTTTCCTCCAAAAGGGAGAGGGCTATGTCTGTGTAGGCAACTCTAAAAAGAAGAGGTATCATTACGTTTGAGATAAAACACCAACATTTCTGGATGCCACCAAGATGACTGCAGGCTATGGGGCAGAACTGAGCAGCATTCACAGTCCCAGAGGCAGATACGGTGAGAATGGATTTTTTGTGCAGGATTTCTAGACTTCCCCCAGAGCTGTGCCCTACAAGTAAGAAAAATAGGGAAGGGGAGAAGAGCAAGTCAAACTATTTCGGATACCAACCACATTGAGCTCAGCCCTGTGATCCAGAACCATCTGCCTGGCCACACAGCAGTGGGCATGCAAAGCATCCAACCTATTCCTGGCCACTTTGTACCCAAATTCCTGACTATGTTTCAAGACAAACAAAATTAGGAAACATGACAGTTTCTGGGGAATGTACCCCCAAAACCTCACAACAGTGAGGCGGTCTGACAGACCACATGGATCAGATAGACCAGAAATGGAAAAAGCAGACACATTCTCCCAGACCAGTAGGAGACTTTTAGCCCTATACCAGCACCAGAGAATGAGCAAAGGTCTGGGAAGCAAAGACCCAGAGCATCACCAGCATTGCAGCACAAGGCCAAAGGCCACCACACTGGACCCATCCTGATCCCATGCCTTTAATCATTGCTCATCAGTTGGAGAACCAACCCTGTCCCCGTTTCACTGGGATGCAGTGCAAGAGAATTTCCAAGGCTCCAACCACAAAGTATGGCAGCACCCAGACCCCATTCACTGGTATTTACCATTGGCCTTAAGCTGGCTTTATGGAGCTTAAATTACATGCCCTTATCTCTGTTATCACTAGCAAGCAAAAACCCCTTATATTTCTTACAAGAAAGCAAAAGCTGAAACAGAATGTGCTATTAGGAGGACCCTGAAAAGCGCAGGATGAGTTTTGCAGAAGACTGGAATATGACCAAAGTTAGAGCCACAGGGACAAACAGCACGGCTGAGTCACCCCACAAGACTCTGAGGATTTAATGGCTGCTTTCCCCCAAAGGCTGATCATAAAATCATCAAGTCACAGAAATATTACTTTAAAGCAAGAACCTGGCAAGCAAGAAAGGAAAGAACATGACAATAACAGAGGTTTAACTACACGAGAGATCAGTACCAAGGTCCACTGGCTTTGGCATCACCAACGTGGCTCCCACTTGGCTCACTGTTGGCAGTTGAAGAAAGGGAAAGATAATGGAGAGGAAGGAGCAGAGGAGACACAGCAAAAAATTCCTTCCACTTGCTGTTTATTATTTGATACACTTGAATGTTCTTTGCCAAACTTCCCTGCCTTGGGTTGCCCTTTCCTCCCACTGTTGCACTGAGGACCTGTGCAGTAGCACTCAGCCTCTCCTCTTTTTATTATCAGCCCTAAGAGCAACATGTGTGCTTTTGTCTCAGGCAGGAGCTCGTTGTTTGGGTTGGAGAACTGTACAACAATAAAAGAGAACGGCTGTGAAGCAGCCCCAGCCTTTTTGAAACGGGTGTAACTCTATCCAGCTCCATCAAACACTCGCCACGACATTTACACAAACCAGATGATGGGAATTAATGAATTTCGGGGGTGAGAAAGGGGAGATAAAGGAGAAGGGAGAAGGGGAAAATAATCCATGGGCATGAAAGTCATGTTTTTCTCACCCTCCTTGCTCCCTGCCCCCAAATCTTCCAGGTCCCTTCACCTGTTGGGGAGTCTGGGGATTAGGAGAGGGAGAGGAAGGTAAAGCGTGAAGGCTTCCCATCAAGAAGCCGCTCCTTCTGTGGGCTTTGATGATGTCTGCAGACCCAGGTGTCCGCCAGCACATGGGAACAGGCTCCAGCCATGAAGTCTGATATCAATTCTTTAGATGCAGATGCAAACTCCATCGCATGCTGGGGCGAGAGCGGGGACGTGGGGCACCAGTCCTTACACTGCATGCAGGCACAGCACAACTGGAGGGGACAGTGCAATACGTGGTGCATCACAGAGTTGCAGCCTATAGGGGAGGGAATAACTTCTAGCAGCAGCAATGCTAAACTGACAGCGCTGTCTGCATTGGAACTGGATTTGTGCTTTCACTGGAGAGAGTAATAGGGACCAATGTGTCTCAAAGGTTGTGTGAGGCTAAGAAGGATATGCCCACCCTCAGCAGTGGGCACAAAGGCATCAGGTCGGTCTCAGACTCCTGGGTGGAGCAGTTCCCTGCCCCAACACAGAGCTAATGTCCAGTGTCGGGAGGAAGGATTCAAGGGGATGAAAACTTGGGAGACGGGCATGAAAGAAAGCCCTGTTTGTTGGTTGGGGGTCTCCCAAGCAAAAATCTCAGTCAAAATCTCCCAACACTTTGTCCAGGTCCCTCCCAAACCAACACAGACATTCCATGTGCACAGCCCACCCTGGCTCCTTGCTTTGCACCAACTCAGAGCCGTATTTACACTCACTCACCAAGGACTTTCTCTCCTTGCTGTCTGGAGCCAGCCAAGATATTCATCAGCTCCACCAGTTCATTATATCGGTCTCCTCTTTATGTAAAGAGCGAAGCCTCTTCCCGTCCCCCATCATATTTAAAAGCTCGGAACTTCCACTAAATAATGATCCCGTTGAGGGGAGGGGGGACAGCACTTTACATATCAAAGGGCTGCTTTGGTGGGATTTACAATAATTTGAGATGAAGTGGTAAATATTCCATTCACTCCACTTTATCTCCAGTAATAATTATAATCCTATTAGCGAGGTCCCAAGAAAGTGATTGCATTATCATCTAGCGAGCATCTATGTGGATTTCTTGGAGAGGGAAGGCCATAGGCAAGTAAAGAAGGAAAAGCAACAAAAGATGCGATTGCCAGCACCTCCCTTCCCCCAGCAGGATTTGGTCTCCATTGTCCCTAAGCTTCAATAGCGCTTTGCTCTGAAAATAACAGCTTTTGAGTGCAGAAAGGGGGTGGGGCTGAAATGAGCATCTTGCTCCTCCCGGTCAAGCCTGGTCCCATTCAGGGCCACCAGGTCCCCCCGCTGCCGCTCTGGGCACAAAGAGCACCAGTTCCTCTTCCTGCCGGGCACGGAGCTTCGATTAAAAGATAATTGCTGTTTCTGGGTGACTTCTTCAGAATATGGCACAGCAGCACTGCCCGCTGCTCGAGTCATGTGAGATTACTCTGTCTTCACTTCCAAGAAAAAAATAATAAAAAAATATATATTTTTTTTTAAAGACCGTTTTTGTTTCAAAGAAGGACAAGGAAGGAGAAGTTCTGTGATTTAAGGGGGAAAACTAACCCTAAACTCAGCGGGAACCACGCCTGAGCTAACTTGCAAAGCAGCAGATTGCAGGGCCAGCTGCGTCTGCCAAGCTGTGTGTTTCACCCCTGCGTGCTGCTGCTCTTGGTGCACCCCAGCAAAACGCGTAGCTGTGATTCATCCCTGTGCACCCCTGTCACCTCCATCCCTTTGCCAGCAGCTGTCACCCACGTGCAGTGGCTCCGGGCTGCAACACGCCAGCACTGCCTTCACGGTGCCCAAGAGTTCAGCACAAAGCGGTTGTAACATTTCTCCCTATCAAGGAAGCTGACAACAGCCCAGAAAGGTGGAAAAAAGAAGTAATTTGAGGCATCTGCTGGGATCCAGCACTCACAACTCAGTCCTTGGGAAAGATCAGTCCTCCTGGCTGCCTCTGCCTGACTTATGGCTCTTACTGCCACAAGCAGAAGGACCAGCCGCTTCTCTTCCCTAAAATGCATCTTGTGCCAGAGATGCTGCTTCTCAAAAACCCTGTACTGAGCAGCACAGGGCCCACACTCCACGGGATGCTTCAACCATCACCCGCTGAGCTGGGACTGGTCCAGCAGCTACAAGAACCAAAGTGATGCCCTCATCCAAAAGCAGGCTGACCTGGAGGAGTGCAAAAAGCTCCTCAGCCTGGAATCGCTGCTCTTCTGCAGCCTGCCTTGGAGCCTGCAGGGGGAAATCACAGCTTCAGGAGATGATTTCAGACTGTCTGCACTCCCCTAGAAGATGTGGGGTGGGAGAGGCTGTGGGTTTGATGGCTGATATCTCTTTGCCCCTCAGACATGCGGAAGGGAACAGAGGCCAGCAGCAGCGGCACTCAGCTCCCAGCAGTACATGCACCAGCCCAGCACAGAGCCCATAGCCTCAGAGTGCTCCCACACCCACTTATTTCCTCTCGTAATTTGTAGGAACAGCACTAATCCTCTCAAAGACATTAAACACCACAGACACTGTCCTTTGGACATCTCTCCTTACTTCTCGGAGAAGCGCTTCCTTGCAGTGTTGGGATCAAACCCCCATAGGGTTAAACCCCATGGATGTGAGAATGTGGGTGAATACAGCTTGTTGGCTTTCAATCGTTTTCTTAGAAGCACCAGGTCTTTCAAGAACCCCAAACCCAACAGCACCATGGCTAATGCAGGAACAGAACCACCAATCAGCCCTGAAGAGCAGAGCAGCCTCCTGGCTGCCCCCAAAGGATGTGCTATGGGGTCAGATCCTGCACCCTGCCCCAGGTTGGGGCTTCTGTTAGCTTCAGGCTGTCACAATGGGGCTCTGGATCTTTTGTGCCCTGCATCTGGAGGTATTTCCTATCGTTGCCATATTCCTATAACTCAGGAAGCCCACAAGAGTTTATCCCACAGCCTCATTCCTAAAGCCCTTCTCCAGGGACCCCCTGTGCCATATGCCAGCGGAGGGGGGCCCAGCGAGCAGAGCAAACTTCATGCTGGATCCAACAGGGGTATCTTCAGTATCTTATGGCAGGAGACAACAGCCGCTCCATCCATCCCCACATCACCTTAGGACACCACTGCCGAACACCTCAGCAACACCTCACAAGCTCCCAGCCAGGACAGGACCGTGGGGAGATGAACTGAAATCCAGGGGCACACAAAGCTCACACACCACGCTTCATCCCAGGGATGAGCCACAGCACAGGGATGAGACAATGCTTCCACACCCCTTCCCCTTCCCATGCTTTCCCTCTCCCTGGAGCAGCCCAGACGCCACATTTCACCCACTCCAAATGTTGCTGGAGGAGAGTCAAAAGAAAATCCCACCGCCTACTGAGCCAGCCCTTCACTAAACAGGCAGGAATCAACATCCACCAAACAAAACCAACCCAGAGACAGGCGGGACCCACACTCCCCTCCCGCCCTGTTCATCAATCACATCCCCACTGAGGGCTCTTTTGTGTCCTTCCCTGAGCACACAAATGACAGCCCCCAGCCCGTGTGCCTGCACAGGCAGGTAACAAGCAGCACCGATAGTGCTGCCTTTTGTCCCACGCCCCCGAGCAGCCTCCCGTTTGCACAGGGAGGGCTCTGCCTGCACCTAGACACACATTGCTCCCATGGAGCCCCTCCATTAAATAAAAGCTTGGTGATAAAGCTGCTGCCTGCAGGGACGCCTCGCTGTTTGTCACTCCCGCGAGGCACCTTTGGGGAGGGACGTGCACACAGGGTGTGCAGAGAGAGCCAAAAGGAACTGGTGCTGGTGGCAGCTGTGTGGCAGTACTGCTGCTCTTCCTCACCCTGGGGTTTGATCCCATCGCCTCCGGGCAGCAGAGCAGAGAGGGGAGCAGGAAGACTGCCTTGTCCGTGCAGCAGGGATCTCCTGTGAGCACTTGGAGCCTCTGAGCATCCTCCAGAGCAGCCTGGCGCCTCCACAGAACACGGAATGGAAGCAGTCTGGGTGGCAAGGCCAGGGCAGGCAACAGGGAAGCCTGCAGACAGATGTACATATGCATCAAGAAGAGATTGCACATCCTTAAAAAGTCACTCCAGGGATTCATCCTCTGCAGATAAGAGAATGCTAAAGGCGAAGGACGAGCAACCAGTACTGCCCCAGCAGCACAGGCCTTGGAAAGGGCAGCTCAGAAAGCAACCAGCCTTCCATTTTCACCACCATCCCACCCAAAAAAGGTACAATTCCTTCTTCTGCCTTGTTTGCCAACAGCCACGTTCGCACAGATGCTGCCAACAGAGGCTGAGTGTGGCCGTGAAGCTGCTGCACAGCCCCAGTTCCCCCTCAGCAGAACCACTTGGAACGCTGGTAGCCTCCACAATGGCCCTAAGCACAACATGGCAGCCCTCTGTCCATCACAGGTCACTGTCCCAGTGAGAAGAACCACAGTGATGAACAAATTTCCTCGCTACAGAAGGTGACAGCAGCTGCCAGGTGGCACAGCCGTGACCTGACCCAGTGGCCATCCGGCCACCAGCCTGTCCAGCCCCAGGGTGAGTTGTGTTTGCCACCCACTGGAACAAAGGCCCAGGAGTTAATACACCGGTGATCCTCTCAGCACTGATCCCTAAATGCATTTTAGCACAAATGGGATTGCTGTCTCACCTCATTCCTTAATGGATTTGTGATTACAGCCAGAAAGGTGTAGGCGGTGCACTGGAAATTAAGCTTCCCATTGTAAACAGATCAGGTTAGTGAGTGACAACACATTTGTCCAGGATGGGATTTTCTCCCCTAGCATCTCCAGTCAGGCTGGTATGGCCCCCCCTCCCCCTCCTGGCCACTCCCCACTTTTTTTTACCCCTCACAGAAAACTCCATAGGCCAGAAAAGCAATTAAACACCGGGACAAAAGAACAGGGTGCCCTGAGGACATTCAGCTGGGGGTGGCTGTGCCACCAGGTGGGTGCCAGCAATGCTGCAGAGCTCTGGGTGCAGCAGAAGGAACACCAACAGCCCTGGGAAGGAGCGAGATTCCCAGTGGAGGAGGGAGACAGGCAGCAATTAGGGAAACAAGAAGGAGCAGGTCTGTCTGCAGACACCCCTCCTGCCCCAGTCATTACGTGGGACCATGGCTGGTCATAAGCAGTCAAGAGCTCTTTAAAGAGCAGGCTCAGATGGTGGAGATGCTCTGCTGCAAGTACAACAGATGCAAAGCACTACTTCTAATTAAGAAGGCATTCACTTAATTAGACACTGAGCATTGCCATACCAATGATTTGATCTAATCCTACACACTTGGGCTGTGTTTTAGGAGGGCTCTTCATGCTCGCTGCTCACTTCTGACTGCTTGGGTTGTCTTTCTTCGTACCCTGATGGTTGCAGGCAGGTCCATGGCTGCAGTGCCATCCCAAAAGGACCTCGTGGAGCAATGACACACTTGCCACAACCCAACCACTGGGAGCAGATCTACCTATCAAACAGGTCATACGAAATGCATGCACAAACCAACCTTGGCCTTAGTGCTGAGGGCTGATCTCCTTCTGAACCCACCCCATGCCCCGGCTCGACAGCCCCTGACACAGGGAAGGCAGAGGGCTGGTATGCTGAGAGATGGAGCACAACCCAAGTGAAATGACTTTTCCCTGAACACTGAAGAGTCTGAATGAGAGCCATTGTCATTCAGATGAAACCGAGTGTCAGATTAACAAATCAATGGGCATAGGAGATATAAAATGGATTACTATTGAAGCCTTTCAAATACTCAAACATATGGATGAACCAAATGTGAATTGTAATTGACTCACCCGCACCTTTGATCTCTACACCCTTGGGTTCCCAAAGAGCCGGCCCCCTCTGACTGGGACTGAACCAATCCGGGGCTCCATTGTGAGCTCTCACAAAGCCTTTTTTCTCTCTGCTTCCATCTCCTGGATGTAGCCACATCCTGGCTCTTGGAAACCGAGACAAGCCAGCTCTGTCTGAGAGCCACAGGGCTGCAGGAGGGCAGCCCAAATCTCCTGGATGCAATCTCTTGCACGGAGCCCTGGATGCAACCTCTTGCACGGAGCCCACCAGCCCCAGGCTGCTCAGCCCATCACCAATCCCTGCTTCACACTGGCCCACCTGGTCACGCACCAGAATGTGCCATGAAGGATCAGCAGAAGAAAACAATCACTTTTGCTGTGATGCTCACTGCTCCACTCTTCCTGGAGCTGGCCATGGGGCCTGTTTAGGGTTTTCCAAGGACTTTGCTGATGGGTTCTGTACCATGGGTGTGCCCTGACTTCAAAACCCTTCCTGATCTGGAAGGGCTGAAAGCTGCTCTGCTCCTCCTCCCAGCAGCATCTGACAGTGCAGATCACTTCTACTTGACGAAGGGATGCAGCTTTTAGTTTTCCTGGAAGGTTTCTGCAGCTACATCAAGAATAACCTGAATATAAACTAAACTTTACCCCTAAATGCTTAGTTCTGGAGTTTGCAATGAGATTCCACTCATTTTGGACATCTATCCAAAGACACCTCGAAACAGTAAAAAAAACAAGCGTCTTTTTGATGCTGTACAAATCACAGCTCCAGAGGAGTCTCGCAGCAAGCATTTGTTGGGCTCTAATTTCATGCCTCGTTACATTAGGTTGCTCTAGACCTTCTAGAAAACCCGGCACAATTCATTCCTCCACCTCCAGCTTCCCACCTCCACACCAACCAACCTTCTGTGGACCCACACCAAAGTCTCCTCATCATCACAGTGGCAAATCAAAGCACTATGCAGCTCTGTTACTGCTATGCTGAGCCCCACAACAACAGTAATCTCGAAACACTTGTTGCTAAAGGGAAATCCCAACAGCTTTTCCAGTACTGGGCACAAACGTAGAGGGCAGAGATGCTGCATGTGTCCCCTCTCTCCATCCACAGCAAGAAGACTGGGTTTAATGGGGGTCCACGGGACCTTGGGGCAGGCTTTTCTCTGCCCCCACCATTCTCCAGCTCAGCCCCAGCCCTGCAGCTGCTCAGCACTACTGGTGACCCGTGCTGGGATGGCTGAGCACGACAACTGCGTGGCTCGCTGCAGAGGAACCCAGCAAGAAAACAGCCATGGGGAGGAAACTCCTGTGCTCCTAATCTGCTTTAGGAGTGCATGAGCTGGCTGTTTATATATAGCTTAATTAATTATTACACTGCTTTTAGCAGCGTGACCTTGAAGCCATCTCTGGGGGAAGCCAGCAGCCCCAGTGCAGCAGGGTGGTGTGTGAGGCACCAGGACACCCCTCCCTACCAGACTGTAATTAAGAGACTCTAGAGCAGACAGCAGCTCCTGGCCCCTCTCGGCTCACAAAACACCAACCTGCTATTCCACTTCTGCTTTGGCAAGGCCTGTATCTGCTCCTAAGGCTTTGCTCGCTGCTCACCAACTCCTGTTAGCTATTCCCTCTGAGAACACAATGCAGACAGCCCAGGGCTTGCTAGATAGCAGATCTGCTCAGAGGGGAGATTTAATAACAAAGCTGTGAGCTGTGTGTGAAGCTGCAGCAAGGTGAGTGCACAGCGCTGGGGAGGACAGCAGGGATTTGCTGATCCCCATCCAGCTCCCCAAGGAGTGGCGATGCTGTGGCTGCTCAGCTCCCACACGGCTCTGTTTGCAGCCTCGCTGCCCAGAGATGCAGTGAAGCCAAGGCAGACAAAGGGGGATGTTCAGAGATGCCCACAAATCCCACCACCCCACCGAGCACCTCTGGGTGCTCTCCCTCCTCACCCCGTGTGCAGAGGTGGGGGATGGCAGTGAGACTGGCTCAATGGGTGGTCATAGGGGGGTGAGAGACTGCAGGCATCACTGTTCACCATCACTTAGCTGGTGCACGGGGCTCACAAAGCTGCTCCCTCCCTCGGTTGACTTCAGCACCTCCTACCTTCCTTCCAAGTCTAACACAGCTAAAAAACCATAACCACCAAGCAGCAGGCATGCCAGAGCTGCAGGCTTTGCCAGTTTTTAAGCAAATATTTCACAGCCTGATGAAGCAGCAGAGCACTTGGTGAATAAAGCATCGGGGTTTTTTCCTCCCCCTAGTGACGGAAGGGCTCGGCTCTGAGTGCTCAGCCTCCTGCACACGGGGCACATGGGACAAAGCCTGCAATCCTGCTGCAGCTTGGTTCCCCAGTGCACTGCTCCCCATGCACAGCTCACCAGTGTGCAGCAGACTTGCTGATTTTCAGACAAGTTTGCATTCAGTACCCGGAGAGGCTTCCAGTGTTAGAATAGAGTGTTGTCCACAACACTGTTTTTTTCTAGTTGCTTTATCAGAGTTAATGATAATGGCTTTTGCCCAAAAGGACAACGTGTTTCAGGAGCAATGTCTTCCAGCTCCACCACTCAAACACACGCTAGGGATCTGATCCTGTTCAGAGGCCACTGCATGCAGCAAAGTTTTGGGGCCACATCCAGTTGGTGCAGAGCAGCCTGCCCGTGAGCACCGGCATCAGTGCTCCCACTCCAGCATCTGTGCTCCCACTCCAGCATCAGTGCTCCCACTCCAGCATCTGTGCTCCCACTCCAGCATCTGTGCTCCCACTCCAGCTGCGCTGTGCCACAGGACTGCAGTGCAGCAGCCCAGGATTTGGCCTCAGGTGCACACTCAGCACGGGATGTGTAACATATATATCCACCTATAACTCTCTATGCAGGCTTATAAAATAAAAACCCATGCACAATCCCCACTTGCTGCTGGAAGAGCCAACTGCAGGTCTGCCAGCAGCTCACACTGCTGGGAACTGGCTGTGCCAACTCGATGGGGAGGCTCCCAAATCTCTCTTTTTCTCACACACCAGGCACTTGGTGGATTTCAGGAAGGCCCTGCAGCAGCACAGAGTGGGCTGGCTGGGTCACAGCTCTGAACTGGAGCAGTGTAATATTGAGGATGGCACTGCACCAGCCTCATGTGTGGGACCGCTGCCCTCGAGCTGCAGGTAAGGTCAGGGTTGGATGTTCCGCTGCTGTAACAGAATCAAAAGGCAGCACTAAGTCACAGTGTCCCTCAATGGGGACAGATACTGAACACAGCTGGCTCCAGGGTGTTCCTGAGGCACTGAAAGGACATGTAAAGGATTTAGCAGAACGTGGCATTTTTAAGTTCTCACCCTCCCTGCTACCCACTGTGCGAAGGGGCCCTGCCACACTCATGTATTCCAACAGAAGAAGGGGAAAAAAAAGAAAAGTGAATTCATTTACTCAAAGTCAGTGTGAGGTCTTCTGCAGGCACTTCTGTACGGCTGGCTTCTCCTCGGATGTTCCCACCAGCAGCATCACAACCCCCAACCACCCCAGCGTCTGAGCCTCTCCATACAGAATCACAGAGGTTGGAAGGGACCTCCAGAGATCGTCCAAGTCCAACCCCCCCGCCGAAGCACGTTCCCTACACCAAGCCCCTGAGGCAGGAGCCCACACATCTCCAGAGCCAGCACACTGATTTGGGATGCCAGCAGCCCATAAACAGCCCCTCACATGCCTGCTCCTCTCCTCCCGAGGTCCCTCACTTCCTCCAGCATGGGGACACTGCATTCAAAGCCACCAACCATGAGTCCACTCATGAAGCTTCAGAGCTATTGCAAAGAGAAAAGCCACCACAGGGAACCTCTGAAGAAAAGGTAAGCACTCATCTCCTTTCTGCAGCACTTTAGAATGAGCTGTAAGGCCTTCTGCATATCACACCTGCACAGTCCCTGCTGTCCCAGGCAGGAGGAGCACAGAGGACCTTTTGCTGGGACATTGGTGACCTTCTGAACGTGGCTCTGTGCACCTCGCAACCACCCCTCTGGAACCACAGAATATCCCAAGTTGGGAGGGACCACAGGGACCACCAAGTCCAACAGCATCACCAGGACCTCAAATTAACCCAGGCTGCTAACCAACACGTCACTCCCAGCCCCCTCCTTGCTGTTAATGAAGTGAAGAAATGGGCCATTGACCCAGCTGGCTCTGCTGACAGCCACCAGGCCAAGCTCCTCGCTGAAGCACCCAGTGTTCACTGGTCATGAGCTAATTAAGAAACTCCCCATCAGCTGCTGAAAGACCTGAAATTGGGCAAGCCTGGTACAGTCAGCAAGTCCCAACCCAGCACTTACTCACTGCTAGGAGGAGGCGTCCCCTCCAGTCACTCCCTGCAGGGTGACAACAGGTAGCGTCGATACCCCCTGACCCCCTAATTACACCGCTGAAATAACGAGCCCTGGGATTTGTTGTTCTTGGAGCCACGTGCTGGCTGTCCCGCACCGCGCAGCGTTGGTCAGCCCTGTGACCCACTGCTCACCCACGGTCACACCGGCCAGAAGAGGTGAGCGCTGCTGCTGAAAGATGGCTTAATTAGGATGGATTAATGACAGCGAGTCCGAGCTGGAGCAGACAGAGCAGTTCAGCGAGCGGGGGCCTGATGGTGAGACAATGCAGCTCCACGAGGGCAAGTTTTAGAGCCACCACATCCAGCCACGTATGGGAAAGAGATCACAAAGCTCAGCCCACCATTAAAAAAAAAAAAAAAAGAAAAAGAAAACAAAAAAAATTCACAGACCCCCTAAGCCAGAGCCCAGCCCGTGGCTTTCCTCCCACCGTCCCCATGCCTGGGCGCAGCTCGCGGCACACGGCGCTGCCATATGGATGCGGCAGCCCACCACGTCCCCCCCCAAAGCACGGCCAACGCCGAGGAGCTCAGCGGCTCGACAGGTGAGGCCATGAAACCCGATCACTGCAGACAATGTCGTTCCCCCCAGCGTCGTGCTGGGAAGGCCTCGTCACGTGCGTCATATCGGGCAACATGCTGGAAGCGCAGCGGAGCGCTGAAACCCCAGCGACACGAATAATCTTTGCCATCTGTTTGAACAACTCAACCCTCCTCAGATCTGGAGGAATGATCCCATGCGAACACAAGGGCCTTGCTGACTGATTCCAGCAGCCCCAGCCCCACGATTCGGGGCTGTTCGCTAAGGAAATTGGCCTGGTGGTGTTGGAGGGGCACACGGGACCCTGAGCCTATGGGCAGGGCGCTGGGAACCCCCACCTGCCCCAGCACAGCACAGTGCAAAGCCAAGATTTGTTTATCTACATGTCACATAGCTGTATATAAACATTATATACACATTAGAGATTGATTGATAGATACATCTAATATTTTTAACTTTTTTTTTTTTTTTTTTTTTAATTAAAGCAAATAAAATCTCAACAGGATTGGCAAAGCGACCCTGGAGAAGGCAACCACCCCACTGGGATGTGCTCACCGCCAGCAGCGCGGCCCCGGCATCGCACTGGGGGAGCTGCTCCCTGCCCAGCTATGGGGCTTTCACACAAAGCTGCTGGGAGAATCGCCTCCATTCCCAAACTCCCCAGCGGTGAGAAGCCTCCAGGAGCAATGGGAGCTGTTAGCAAGTGCCTGGCTGGGAGGACAGAAGGCATCGGGGCGTTACACTCACTGCCACCATAAATTCAGGCTTTATAATGGCCAAATGCAGGGTAAAACGCCACCTCGCTCAGATTTACCCTGGCTTCAGCATGGCTACAGCCACCCGATGTGTTACTTTTCCTCTGCTTCCCACATACACTCACCCTGGGGGCCAAAAAGGATGCTCCTGGGGGCAAAAACAGGAAACAACACCAAACGAGGCTGTTTTCCCATCATTCAAGAATCGGCACAATGCAGCACCCTGTGCAGTAACATCCCCACTGCTTACTGGGGTGACCGGGGAGTTTAGGAACGCACAGCACATAAACGGATCTGAACCACTCGGGGGAGAATGAATTGGAGAAATAAAACTAACAATCAGAATAAAAATATTACATAAAACACAAAGGGGAGGGGGGAAAAAAAGAGAAGTGGTTCCTCGAGCAGCCACAGCCAGGGCGTGGGGTCCTGGTGAAAGCTGAGTGCTCAGCAAATAGATCAGTGATGGGCAGCGGGGCCATGAGCGCACAGTGCAGCCCCATAGGGCACGGGGCTGAGCCCACGGGGCCCAACATGACAAATAAAGGGGGAAATAAATAAATAAATAGATAAATAAATAATAATAAAAAAAAATCACCCCAAAAATGTGTAATCCTAAGTGTGATGTTGTTTCCTTACCGTACATTAATTACAGGACGAAAGGGTTTCAAGTCCCCGCCCTGTTAAAAACACACCATTATGTGAAATGAAAGGAAACTCTCTCTCTCTCTCTCTCTATATATATATATATATAAATTATTTTTCCTTGTATCCCAGGGAAGAAGCAATTCCTCCTACGAGCAGCACCCCATACGCACACAGCAGCTCCCCGCAGGCTGCTCGCGGTGCAGCCCGGCTGAGGAAACTCATTTATTGCCCCAAAGTTCCATGTGCTCCTCACAATTAGTTCTCAGCATGGCTGGATCCCGTTTCTCCTCTGTCATGGTGGATATTTTCCCTCGGACTGGTTAACACGCTGCTTTCATTACTGGGGAGAGCCCCGCAACACGCACACGGGGTTGTTTCCATTGGATTCCCAGCTATCTCTCTGTTAGCGAGTTTTTCCCTCACTTCACTCTGCTTTTTAGCAGCTCAGCACCACTTGATGCTTTTCTGCCTTCTGCGAGAATAAGGGGAAATGTATTTTATTTCATTTAAACACCTCCATGCAATAACTGGAGCAAGAAAAAGTTTGCTCTCCCTCCTTCCCAAGTTCCTCGCTGTGTGCGGGACCTTCGGGCACGGCACGGCACAGCACTGAGGTCGGTACAATTAATCACAAGTCCACCCGAAGTTTAAGCTTTCATCACAGCAAAACAAGCAAAATTGCCACGACTTCTGCCTCTCATCAATCTGCACAAAGTTTCCATTGGAGGATGGCACTGCGCAGCAGGAAGAAATTTAAAAAAAAAAAAGAAAAGAAAAACACAACCAAACCGAAGCAAAACTCCCAGATCCAACCTGATCAGCTCAGATCCACAGGAATAAAATCTCCTTCCAGCAGCCAACAGTTGTGTCTCCGTGGCCCCAATGGCGATGGGCTGAAGTGGCAGCGATGGGCGCTGCGGGCACAGAACGGCCCCACGGAGAACAGTGCGAAAGCCCCCGAGCAGCAGAGCTGAGGCACACCCTGCTCAGCAAGGCAGATATTTTACAGCGGGTTTTATCTGGTTTTATGGGGCCGTTAACAAGCAAACAGAAACGCTTCTCCTTATTGATGTTCAGATAATAAATAAAAGCCTCAGTGGGGCTCGTGGCAATAAGCACGCTCCTGTGGAGCGCTGAGAAACCAAAATGCACTGAGGTTCAGGGCGGTTTGCAGTCATGCAGGATCTGATTTGCGACACTGAAATTCATCCCACACAATTCCTGCCTCTCATTCAAACCCAACTCAGAAATAAGGCAGAATTCGCAAAGCACCCAGCCGCTATTTGGGCAAATATTACCATTCTCCTCAGTGCACTGGGCACGATTTTGCATTCCTTCCCCTCAACCCATTCGGGTTACAGTCTCCCAAGACACCCACGGCCACGCAGGGCTGCCCAGAACTCATCAGAAACAGCAAAAAACCCCACCTCAGCCACCCGGCTGTGTGCTCACAGGGGTAGGGCCCACACTGCTGGAAATGGAGCAGCTGGTAAGAAGAAAGCATGGGAGAAGTTGTGCCCAACTTCGGTGACAGCTCCTCGAAACGTTAAAAATTCCGTGCGTCCCCTCATCCCGACTGCCACCCCCCGCGCTGGGACAGCAGACTGGTGCCATCATAAGCTTTATTCTCTCCTTCTCCCCCTTCCACCTCTCCCTTGTAAAAGATTAATCAACCATTTTATGGTCTAATTTAGGCGCCTAATTAAAAACACAGTTCAACACCTACAACACCGTTTTGCTAATAAATCCTGACAGCTCCTCCGCTCTGCAATACGCAGGTTCTGCTTCCCAAAAGCCAAGTTAATTATTTGATGGGATATCAGTCTCACCCCGTGGCCGTGGGACGCCGCATCCTCCGTTCAAACCTCAGAAATCCACTCCACGAAACAGCCCGATCCTATCCCGCATCCCCTCCGGGACGGGATGGCGGCATCAAAGTCCCATTCACCGACCCGGGTAGGAGGATGGGCTGCAGGGCTGTTACAGCTCCGAACTCCGCCGCTGCGCCCGCCGGACCCGAGCTGCTTTGGTACCGCACGGATCGGCCCCGAGCGCTCCGGGCTCAGGAGGATGCGGTGCCCGTGCGGCCGCCGCTCTGCTCCAATTCTCAACTTTTAATCAACGCCTCGCGTGTTTCTCGCTATGTAACCCCTTTCTTTCCCCTCCTCCGCTCCCTCCTTTTTATTTTATATATATATATATATAGTTGTTGTTATTATTATTATTATTTTTGGTGGGGTTTCTGCTGAAAGCCGCGATCCGGAGCGAGTTCTCATCTCGGAATAAGCCAACGCAGCGCAGCGCACAGGGACCGCCCCGCACCGGCAGCGCTGCCACAGTCCGAGAGCGGCCGGGGCTCCGACGCAAGGGATTAAAAAACCACCGCACGGAAAGAGAGCTGAGGGAGGAAAAATTAATATTTAACTCTATTTCAAGATGACGCGCGCTTTGCTCAGCGCGAAGCCCGCAGCGCCCGGCCGCCTCCCGCACCGCCTCGGACAGCGCACTCCGCGCGGAGGCTGGATAGGAACTAATCGGGTTCGGGGTTATTTTTCGTTTTTTTTGAGGGTATCCGGAACCGCCCCCCCATCCCCGCCCCGTACCTGTACCAGGCGAGGCCCCGTTCGTAGTTGCGGTCGAAGAAATGGGGCTCGGCGCCGACGGCGCGCACGTCGGGGTGAACCCGCAGGAACTCCAGCAGCGCCCGCGTGCCGCCCTTCTTCACGCCGATGATGATGGCCTGCGGCAGCCGCTTGCTGCCCGAGCCGTTGAGGAAGGCGGAGATGGGGCTGAGCGCGGCGGGCGCTGCCCGCGGTTCGCCGGGACCGCTGTCCTCCGGTGGGGCAGAGCCGCGGGGCGCCAGCCCGGGCAGCGCCGCGCAGGAGCCGGCGCACGAGTAGAACATGTAGAGCCAGAGGAAGAGCATGATGGAGAGCAGCAGCAGCCTCCGCTTCAGCGGCAGCAGCGGCGGCGGGAGCGCGCCGGGCACATCGAGGCAGCGGTTCAAGCGCTGCCCCATGTGCCCGCGGGCGCGCCGGGCTGCATGGCTGGGGCCGCCCGCCCGGCTGGCTACAGCCCGGCCCGGCTCAGCGCGGGGACGACGCCGCCGCCGCCGCCGCC
>JAPSGF010000021.1:3460637-3518912 GCA_035772895.1 Perdix hodgsoniae | reverse complement strand
CTCCCCGCCGCCGCCGCGGGCGGCGCAGGCAAAGGCAGCGGCGGGGGCGGAGAGCGAGGCCGGCCGACGGGCAGCGCCGACACCCAATCAGCGCCGCTCCGCGCCGCATAATGAGCGCGACCGCAGCCTATGAGGAGAGGGGGCGGGTCGAGGGGGCGGAGCGCCGGCGAGGTGGGCGGTGAGAAGCGGCGCTGATTGGCTGAGCGCCCGGCAGGGCCGGGAGCGGCCCGAGCCTCGCGACGCGCGGTGCGGCGGACCGGGCCGTGTCGCGACAGGGCGGCACGCTGTCGAGACGGGCGAGGTCCGCGGTGGAGCGGGCGGCCCCGACTGCGGGAATGGCATCCCGGACCGCTCGTCCTGCGGCGGGACGGTGCGGGCACAGCCGGGGCGGCTCCGTGCGGAGCCCCGCGGGGCTGAACCGACGCAGCGCCCCGTGAGCGCCGCGTGTCCAACCGAACCGCGGCTCTGCCGGCTCTGCGGCTCTCGAGGCCGTTTAGCGACGCTTCACAGCCGTAACCGCCGTCGTCTGAAACACCTCTCCCGAAACATCGCATCTCTGCGGCTGTTCTGAGAACGCAGTGATTAAAGGAACCTCGGACGATGCGCGCAGAACGGCCGACCGGCAGCCGGGACGGCGCGGGGACAAACGGGGACCGCCTCGCTTCCCTGCTGTGTTGGGGTGGGTGGGATTTGCAGGGATTCTCAGTGCTGCCAATCCAGCCGCTGTTCTGGGGGTGTAAAACCACCGCAGAGCGTCCTAAGCCGGTCAGGATGAGTCCCGAAGTCGGAGGGCTTTCGGGATGCTGTCAGCTCACGTGTGGGAGGTTCCCCCCCCCTCTCCCCCCAGGCTGCATCGTCCCCCAGGGCTCTCAGTCTGGAATGTGAACCAGACCCACCCTCATCCCCAAACCAGATTTAATGGTAAAATAGTAAGCTTAATTGCTAGAGTAAAGACGACGGTTCAGAGGTCTCCCTGCTGCACAGACACACAAAAAAGAGCCGTAAGACAAGATAATGCAGTTCTGGATTATACCTGTCAGCCCACGTTACCCTCAGCTCCCGCAGTGTCTCTGTTAGCTGCGGATGCAGCCGCCCCACGGAGGGGCAGAGCCCTGCTGGATGCAGCAGGAAGGCAGCGTGCGCTCCTGCAGGTCATGGGCAGGGTGGGATTTGTACCATCACAGAATGATAGGATTAGGGAAGGACAGAATCAGGATCATTTCGATTGGAAATGATCCCTGAGGTCAAGTCCAACCAGCATCTAACCCCATGCCCTTGAGCTCCTCACTCTCTGTTCATCACGCTGCCAGCTGGGGCTTGGGCACGGGGATGTCATGGTGCTGTGGACATCTCAGTCAGTGCCTGCTGCTCCCCAGAGCATTGGGAAATACCTGTCAATCGATAGAGGGGACTGAGGTGCAATGCGATGAGGAAATTCTTCACTCAGAGGATGGTGAGGCACTGGCACTGCTGCCCAGAGCTGTGGGTGCCCCATCCCTGGAGGTGCTCGAGGCCATGGGTGGGCTGGGGGCAGCCAGCCCATGGCAGGAGTGGGGCTGGGGGTCTGAGAGGTCCCTCCCAACCCAAGCATGCTGTGATTCTATGATTCTAATTGTTGGCTGTTTGATGAGCCAAACTCTGTACCACTGTATTTTATGAGATCCCTGCCTTTGCACCAGTACCTGGCAAGGTTTGACACTATCTATTGTACCAGGAATAAGACAGCAAGGAAATGCAGGGCGGCAGCCTATGAAAGCAGAATTTGAGCGTTGGCAGAGGAGATGCTGGCAGCTCTGTGAGCTTCTCCTGCAGGACCAGGTCATGCCTGTGCTTTCCAAGGAGCCCAAAGGAATTTTTCACGTTCCATAGATGTTCCTTACCTGACATCCCACCAACAAACACCCAGCTGGCAGCTTCAATGCACACGTATGGCTTTTCTATCATGTTGTTACTGAAAGTGCAGAGAACACTGGACCCAACCCCAGAGCACTGTTGCTTTAATGGAACATCTGCCTTTTCTTAATTTTGACACCAACGTGTCGTGGAACAAAAGGCAAATCTCCCCATCAAGGACTTTGATTTTCATGCGTGTCAGAGGTGACACCACAATGCAGAATTCTTCATATCTCAGATGCCTGAAGAGTGGGTTGTTCCCACCACACAGGGTGTTGTGCCATCATTTCTTTTTTGAAACAATCCCTGCTACAAAGAGTTACACACAACTAAACCAGCCGGTAATAAAACCCAGAGGAGGGTGTGACTTCCCCAGAAGTCACCCAGAGGTAACAGCAGAGCTAAGAGCACTCCGGACCCATCAGTGTCAGTGCCAGGAGCACCATCCTGCCTGGGACCAGGAGCTGGCAAAGCTCGCGTTGGGAGCACGTCTGCTTGTGGAGAGCATCTGTGCTGCAGCTACGGAGTCAAACAGCAAAGCACTGCAAAGCAGTTCTCTGCTGCAAGCTAAAATAGATGGCGTTGCTGGGCTATCTATGGTGCAGGAAGGGGGATGTGAAGCAAGCAGGGATGTAACACAGGACGAATCACTTTCCAGTTTCCCTCGGTGCGTTGGTGAAGCTCTGCAGGCTGACCCAGACTGGTGACTGGGAGCAGAATTAAACAGGAGCTGGCCACATAAAGCCCATAAAGCAGTGGCTGCTCAGCAGGTGACATCGTGGCTGTGCCCACCTCCCCACCCCGAGCTCCTGCACAGCTCGCTGTGACACCCACGAGGAAAGAGGAAAACCCTTCAGATGGAGTAATTCTCATTGTTCCTTATGTCTACCAGCACCGTCCGGGATAACATCAACAAAATGTCATAGAAAGTTTGGTTTAAGCTCTTAATATATGTCAGCTGTAGCTTGTAAAAGTTGGATTGGCTTTTTAAGCAAAATAGCCCCAAGATAGGTTTTACTGTAATTGTATCTCTTGCAGTTGGGCTTTGGGAGTTTTCTCCTTAGGAGTGGCAAAGGGGAGAGTTATCACCAAGGGGTCTGGGCAGAGGGGGGGCAGCTCCATGGAGCAGCACTGGGGAGGAAGGGCACAAACAGAAGTGTGGGGCTGCAGTGCTCGTGTTCATGTCCCAGCACCCTGCACAGCATCTCTTATCTCCCATCCTCTGGGCCTTTTGTGGAGCTTTTTGGTGCTTTGCTTTCCCCAGTTAGAAAATCCGTCTGTTCTTTTGGTGAAATTTAACTGTGTGACAGTTCTGAAATGCAAAGTGTTTTCTTTACCTTTATTTCTGAAGTAGGAAGACTTGTAGGTTTACGACAGGGCGCACGCAGCTCTTTGTAAGATCTGCATGGAGCAGCTGGTCCTGCTCAGGGCAGGCACCCAAAATCAGTGCTGGGCGCTCCTGGTTCTGCTCCAGCAAGATGCCGTTTTTCTGATGCGGTCTGAAAAAGCCATCTCCCATTTAATGATGTTCAGCAGGTGTGTGTTCATGGGAAGATCCTTGGGCTGTGTCACCCAGGAGTGCTCTGGCTCGCAGAGAACTGGTCAGAGAGGAGGTGGCCAGCCACAGCCTCCTGCTTTGGGGGAACGTGAAGCACCTGCAACACACTGAGCTGCAGGGCTTGGCCGGGGGCTTCTGCATGCTATTTCATACCCAGGTGTGTGTCTGCCTATAATGCTTTTGTCCTTAATGGTCTGTCACAGTGCACTGATGTCCCTCATCGGTCTGTATCCTCCACCCTTGGCCCCGCACACTGTCTCAGAGAAGAGAGCTCCTGTGTATGTTTTCTCCATTTGCTCCACCCTAGGGGGCCCTCAGAGTCGTCCCCTCTTCTGCCACGTGTGCAGGGGGTGCTGGGTGATGCTGCACCGCTGTGATTTTGAGGCAAGAGGGGAGCTGAGGACTGGGGATGAACGAACTGAGTGCATCCATACAGCTGCCTGTGCTGTTATCCCACAGCAAGCCCATCACCACACACATCTGCTGCACTCATATTGATGCCATGACAGTGAGGTAACAGCCAGCAGAGAGGGCTAAGGGCATTTTACTCCTGAAAAACACATGAGTTAGCATTACCCCGGGGAGGCACAGGCAGGATCCTGGGATCAGATCGCTGGTCCAGCAGCCACTGCCCATCCCTGGAGGTGCCCAGGGCCTCATGCAGTCCCTGCAAACCCACATCAGGTGCCACAGCTCTCAGATGTGGCTCAGCCACAGCGGTGCTTGGGGCTGTGCACCCCAATACAGAGCTGGGCAGTGGGCAGCGCCTCTGTACAGATGTAAGAGGAGATCTTGTTTCTCTCAACCTGAAACCATTTCCTTTCCCCCGCTGCCCTCCCTCCCCTCACCCCCTAATTTGTCCCTGGGGCTTTAATATCTATTTCTCCAAGTGCCACGGGCCGAATTTACTGCTCGCATAACTCCACAGACTTCAGTGGGGAAGAGCGTTTAGGGTGCTCCAAGGAGGCGTAAGTAGGAGTGATGTGATGGAATCGAGCAAAAGAAAATAGAGCCTGACTGTCAAGAAGAGTTTCCTACCAGGGAAATCTATAGGCTGTGCAAGTTCCCCACGGGAACAAGCAGAAACCAAGTTGCTGAAGTCATTTTCAAACAGCACAAGAGAATAGGAAATCAGCCCAGCGACTGGCCAGAAGGAAAGGCGAGATGACATAATGCTACTTCTCCATCTCTAATTTCTGTGGCTGCATTGCTTTGTCCTTGGAGTTCTTTTCCTGCAACTGGATTTATCCTCTCTGTCTGAGCGATGCGACGGCCCTCGCTGCTTCTGTTTCAGTCCCTCTGCTAAGCTCTGCCCTGCGCTACAGAAACATGCTAGTGCTCCTCTTTGTCCTGCGGGGCACAAACTTCTTTCTAGTTTCACCCCTTTCCTATCTGAGCAGTTGGCTCCTGCAGTTACGAGGCTGTACCAAATGAGTTGGCTTAATTTTAGACTCACTGGGGTGAGGATGGGCCACGGGATCTAGCAGAGGTGCATCCGTAACTCACAGACAGGCAAAGCACAGAGCAGGGCTGGGAACCTTCCTATCACCACAGATCCTCAGGCAGGTTCCTGCAGATCACGCTGCAGAGTCACAAAGGCAATCAGCACGTCAGGAAACACCGCTTCCCCTGGCAGCCTGGTTCCGATCAGCACTGCCTGCTGTGGGCCCAAACAAAGCCCAGGTCCGTGGATGGGGACGTGCCCGGCTCCCACCCGCTGCTCCTGCAGCCTCTCGCTCCCTCTGTGTTTATTAATGACTTCGCATTCGCTCCTCATCTCAGCATCAGCGGCTCGAAGCTCCGCTGCTCGCAGCCTCCTGCCTCGCACAGATAATTACAGATTAGAACCGGCTAATTTTTATTTTTGTAAAGCTGTCAGAGATCTGTGTTTGTTATTATTGTCTCCTAGGTTGCCAGTTGCATAAATACATATGTAAAACTCCCTTTGATCTCTAAGTATAATGACACAGATTTATCAAATGTTTGCCTTTTTCTGTCTCTTTGAAAAGGCTGATTTATGGAGTGCAGTCCCTACCTCCCTTCCTCTCTTGAAATATGAAGTGTTTGTGAGCAGCCAAGGTAATATTTAATATCCTGCCAAGAATCCTTTGCACTTCCTAACAAATGAACTACAACCTAACCAAATGGTTCACATCTGTTTAGCCTCTTCTCCTTTTTAACTAAACAAATTAGCATTAGAATACCTGGGAGGCACACAAAGTCCCTTTCTAGATGACAGAACACAGACAATTATTAGCAAGGGGAGTAACTGTACTGAAAGGCTCAGGCAGGGACCCAGCAGATGCTTTCACATCTCCTGTCGAGCCCATCAATGACCCACATGGGGCTGACACACCGCCGCGGCCCCAGGGAGGGCTGTGGGGTCCTGAATGCCATCAGCAGTGGCCTCGGTCGCTTCAGTGTTTCATTTCATTCATGCAGAAGTGCATTTTGGGGTGGATTTTCGTTGGTCTCCAGCCTGCAGGCAGGCGTCCTGCTCCAAGGGAGCGCTTCCAGGGGTCAGGAAGGGGATGGGATATTCTGCATCTATCTCTGATGTAGGCAGTGGTTGCTCTTCCCGAGTGCAGCATCACCACTGCCCTCTGTGAATGGTCACTGTAACAAATTGTTGGGTTTTAGAATTGCAAAGTGTGAACCAACATCTGCACGGTAAGACTTTGGGTCAGCATGGCCTTATGCAGCTGGGCTCCAGGCTCCAACCGTGCCAAGCACCGCGCTTCTGGAGCCTCGGGTACCTTAGAATGACACGCTTGGGTCTGATTTGGGGGCTGCTCAGGACAGGAGGCGCTGGGATGAACTCTGCTGAGCGCTCACTTCATTGGATTCATCGCCGAAGAACGGAGCCAAAGGAAACACGTTTTATTGGGGCTAACGCTCAGCTTTTGTTGTAAATGTTTTGGAAAAGAAAGCACTTTAAAGCCTCACACAGATACTGCTATTAATATATCATCCCAAAACCAAGTGATTAAAACCAACAACAGCTACTATGAAAACGCGGTTTTGTAGCACAGGACCGCATGGGATGCAGCAGGGAAAATCATTATGAGCACACCAGCAGGGTGCAATTATAAATAAACCCAGCTCTGTTCAGGCTACAAAAGCAGCAATAATCGGTCGGGTCTGCGGTTTAGGAAGGACTAAAAACATTTACCAAAGGTGCTATTTATTACCAGAGACAGGGATGCAACTGGATTATGGGGTGCAACTTCAGGAGAAGTCAACAGAGGGAGTTCAGTGCCGTCGTGGCCAGGCCAGGTGCAGCCCTGCACCCTGGCAAGCAGCAGTCTGCCTGTCCGTCTGTCTGTCCATCCATCAGCATGGCCTTCCTGCTGTCCCTGCCTTACGCAAAGCATCCCAAGGGCTGGTGGCCTTGCAGATCCTGGGTCAGAGCTGTAGACTAGGGTGGATTCTCCCTGCTTTGGGATAGGTTGAGCAGCTGAGAACCTAACCACCATTCCTCCCTCTGCCCCACAGTGACTGCGTGGCCCCAGCATCCTGCTGCCTCCAGCCTGCCTCAGGTTCCCTGCTGTGCTGCTTGGCAGTAGGGTAACACAGGGGCTGCTCATGGCAGTGTGTCCCGAAAACCCTTGGGGGTTCAGAAAGCAAAGCTGAGTCCCATCAGCAGAAGACAACTCACAGCCGTACACTCCCCACATCTCCATCCCACCCAGGCACCACACTCTGCTCCCTACCCTTTCCCCAGCCCAGGGACTCCCGTTTTCCCTCTTTCTTCTTGCTGGAAGAGGATACAGGGCAGCTTGGCAGGTTTCCAGTTAAGACGAGGACCTTTCAGGTTGGATATTAGGACAAATTTATTCTCCGAACGAATGGTGAAGCACTGGCACAGTTGCTCAGGGGAGTCCCAGAGCCACGGAGATGTGGCACTGAGGGACGTGGGCAGTGGGCAGTATTGATGGGTTGGCGGTTGGATTTGTTAATTTGAGTGGGCTTTTCCAACCTTAATGATTCTATGATTCTGTTTTCAGTCACTCGGGGCCATTCCCCAAAGTCTGCGTTTCTGTTTAAGGAAAAGGCAGCCTGGCTCCAGCTGCAGTTTATACTGGTACGAGCAGTGGATTTTGTAGCACATAACTCATATCCAAGGCACGCTGTAGCTACAATAGAAAGCACTGAAAACATGAATGGTGGCCAGAATGGACCTCACCATTGGGCAGTGCTGCAGGAAGGCCCCAGCTCCTTGCAGCAGTGTGTGCCACCAGTGACCTTTCAGAGGCTCTGAACACGTGGTTCTGCACAGAGCAGTTCAACACACCAACCCAAACCCAGTGAACCCACTGCCAGAGCCTCAGTTCTTGTTCCAAGGCCTGGAGGTGCCAGAGCTGGTTAGGAGCGGGAGGAAAAACATCGCCACGTTGTGGGAAAGCTGCTTGCTCTGCCAACCCTGCTCTGTGAAACAATCCAACTGTGCCTTTCGAAACACCGTGAGCTTCAAACCAGCCTGAGGCGCTGACCGAAGCTGGAAAATCTTCAGTGCAAACAGTTCATTCCGGGAGCAGAAAACCAGAGGAGGTGAAAAGCAAGCAAGGCAAAGCTGATGGGCTGCTCCTGCCAGCTCTGTCCAACACATGGGTGTCTGAGGGCAGTCTGTGGCTCTGGGATGCTGCAGTAGGATGGCTCAGTTCTCTGGACAGGCTCTTTAGTAGGGTCTGTTGTGATAGGACAAGGGGAAATGGTTTCAAACCCCGTCAGGTTTCCTCATTCCTGCAGGAACAAAGCCACCAGTGAGGCTGCTTTATGGGATGCCCATCACATGGGGTTACCACAGGCACAGCGTGGATCCATGCAACAGCCTGGCTGCTTGAGGCAGTGGCAGTCACACAGCTGAGCCTTTCCCTTCCTCCTGCCAGGCAGGCATTGTTCCAAGATTAAATGATTTGCTGAAGATCAGCACAAGGAGCAGAAGCTGTAAGAGGCAGCCATCGTAATGCTGCACAAACACCAGCGCATCCTTAAGGGCTGTAGGAGATAATGGGAAAGGGACTGACAGAAACGTGAGCTCATCCAGCCAGGCAAAATATCATCATCCCCATTTTACAGATAGACTGCATTTCTTAAGCAGAGCTCTGGAAAGAATGAAGATTGCTTGAGCCTCCGGGCTACTGCTTCATCCACAAAACCATGCTTGGAGTCATACAAAAGGTTTAAAGAGCAAACCGAAGCAAGCTGCACCTCAAGCCACTGGCCCAGATCCTTCTGTGAGCCTCAGCACAAGCTTCTGGACGTGCAGTGCTGACAGTGAGGGATTTCCTTTGCAAAATGCTGTAACAGCATCACCCAGATGGACCATCATTGCAGCAACCAGCAGCACTGCGGTTCCGAGTCTTTACGTAACCAATGTTTCAGCTGGGCAAAGTTTTCATTTCTAAAGTGTATGCAGCAACATACACACTGAGCTGCAAGAAAGCATTTTCTTCAAGTCCCCCCTCCAAAAAGAGGGTATTTTTACCTTCAAATTGCAGATTCACTCATTCTAGCAACAGGCCCTGCCTGCAGGCCGAGCTGTCCAGGCGATGGTGATGGTGCAATTCTGTGACCTGCATTTTGCAGACACTCAGCAATGATTACAAAGCTTCCATCTGGCCCCAAACCTGTGAATGTTACACATTTTGGCCCAAGAAAAGAAGATGGCCACTCTTCAAAACCGAACCACAGGCACGTCCTCAGGCCCTTTAATCACAGCCGAGGCTGGCAGGACAGCACTCCAACCTCACAGGCCATCCCGAGGCTGGGCTGACCATGACCTAGGAGAAAACCACAGCTTCAGCCCCACTTTCTGCCTCTGGCAGCCAAATCCATGGCTTTTGTGAGCTGTCTGCTATTTTCAGGCTCCTCTCTCAGCTAAAGCTTCACCAAATTCTTTGGCTTTGCACAAACTCCACTCACACACAACCTGCTTCCAGTGCACTTTTTGCACAACAAAACACCATTTTGCAAGCTGTCCTTGCCCTCAAAGATCAAGAAGAATGTTGTTGCAGTGCGAAATGCCACAAAACGATTGTAAAATACAAAAATATTGCAAAAATGTGATGAACAGCACCCGAGCTTCAATTATACACAAACTGTTTAAAACAAACCACTTCCAAGCACTCCTCTCTTCCTGTACAGTATGCACTTTATTGCAGAGAAGACCTGATGCATTTTTAAAACGAATGAAGTAGCTGCACAGTTGTACAGTATTGAGATATTCCCACAAAGTGTTCCACCCAGTGACTCAGAACAAGGGAGCTGCACAGAGACAGGGAACTCAATCCCAGTGCCTGTAGAGCAGGTGGCCCTGCTATGCCAGCACCTCTGCCAGCAGCACAGGGGTTAACGGTGCCACTCTGGATTTAAACCAATATAACAGAGCAGAGGTTGGGTGCTTGGCATCCAGGCACACTGAGGTCTGGCACAGCCCTGGATGGGCAGCACAACCACATCAAATCATGGCCAGAAATGCATTTCATCAGTCAGCCAACGAAGATGAAGAGTTTTCCTAATAAGACCATCCCCACGAGTTTCTTTGGAGAGACACCGGCTGCATCAGCAATGTGAACATTATGTTAGGTACAAATCCTAAAGCTTTTTTTTCTGTCAAGTGTTTCCTTCCTGATGACAAACCCCAAGTGAGACCTCTGTGAACCACAGAGGTGTGATACCAAACACAGTTCCAACTGCTGATGCCCGGAGCTCACCTGGAGACACAGCCTGAATGGGCAGCACAAGGCACATCAGCAGAGAAAAGCCTTATAAAGACCAGACTCTGGGGCCTGGCTCTCACCTTTTCCAACACCTTTCCAAAGCAATGGTAGTTTTTTTTTTGTCAGCTGAAGCTCTGCCACACAGGGCTCAAAGCTTAGGGATGGGAATGTGCTGTGATGGATGTACAGTGAAATGGCTATGGGAGTGTTCCAGTGTGTGCTACAGAACAGTGATCAATGGGAGGCTGTGTAAATGCTGATGCGTAGTGTGCTGAAAGGCAGCTCTCCTAACTCCTTCAGCATCGTGAAAGCCTTGTGAAAACGATACGAAAGCTACAAATCTACTGGGGTGAATGATAACCTTGGGAAAAGCAACTGATAGAGAAAAGCCTCAGAAGATGAAAATTGTGTAACAACAGAGCAGGGACAGCAGGGAACGAGACAAAACCAGCTCACCTAACCCACCGTGAGCCCGAAAGCCTAATCTAAGGAGGGTGCTTGGGACAGGGGTGGCAAATCATTCATTCTGTCGCTTCCTGACTTCTTTGCCAAGTGTGTGTGCGCTTGTGACATGTTACAGGAGGACCCAGGACCCACAGGGATCTTGGAAGGCCATCTGAAAGCGATGTGCTTCTGGCACAGGCTGCATTGGAATCTGTGATGAGTGAATGGGCCCATGGCAAATGAAAGCCTGAAGCTCTCGTGTCTATTCCCTTTAAGAAGAAAGTAGAAAATTATCACGTGAAGTGGTCACTAGGCACAAATGATTCTTCTTCTAACAGATCCCACAGGTTTCCCCCTCATAATTACTAAAATATACTACCCGATGTGTCACGAGGATGACAAGTAATTGACATTTAAGGCAATCTAATTTCCATAGCCCTCCCATGACTTCCACTGAGTGCATCACCTTGCTCTTCCTTCTCCAGGAGAGACTTCTTGCAGGAGAACATGACCAGCAGCAGCAGGGGCAAATGCCAGAGGCTGCAGAAGAAGAGCTTCCTGGAGCTGCTGCGGTCTGCATCCCTGTAGAACCGAAAGCCGAGGTAGGAGATGTACAGGTTAAGGGGGAGTGAAATGATGGGGAATGTCCACGTGGTGATGTCGAGGATGGGAGCCACCGTGCAGAGTCCAATTAAGGCCACGCAGTGACGCAGAGCCACCCGCCTGCACAGCGCCGGGTGGGTGACGGACATCATGCAGTATCCTCCACGTGAGTAATCCTCCCGCAGCCCCCAGCTCAGCGCGTTGAAATGAGGGAACTGCCAGGAATACAGGATGCCTCCCAGCAGCAAAGCACCTGCAGTGGGAAAGAGAGAAGGAAAGAGGCATCAGAGGGTCGGCCACTGCAAGTGGTGCACCAAGAACTCAGCAGTATGGGGCTTATTTGTCAAATAAAGCAGTGCTACAAACCTGCTGCACTACTCTGTGCAGAAGACAAGGCTTGCTCTGCCAAACAAGGCATGCTCTGCTTTGAGCAGCTCTTACACAGGGCTGCAGGTGGTGGCTCTTCTACTTATTAAATATTTAATTTGCTCCTTCCTAATGAGCTATTGCCAATTGGCTCTACCTGTAAAGGTCAGTGAAGCAAAGCTGGGCAAGAGACTTTTGGCAGCCCCTTGCTCCCAATGCCATGCTCCCAAGTTGGGTATTTAGAGAAAGCCAAAGGGCAGACCACTGTGTCCCATCTGTAACAGTGACCAGAAACAGGGCCCTGTTCAAGGAAAGCAGGGATGTCCTGCAGGGAACTGGGGAACCGCCCGCACCTTGGCTGCCCGTTTGTCCATCGCACGAGGGGAAGAGATTGGTTGCTCATGGACCTCAGGGCCAGCAGGACTGGCGCAAGTAATGTGACAGCAGATGGAGAACTTTCCTTCAAACCAATTTCAGTGTCTTCTGAGCAATGTGATCATTCACCTTTTGTGTTTAAAAAGAAGCAATGAACACGCGACATTTTCCACGCTGTGCCAGCTGTCCTCAGGACACAGGGCTCAATAAGCACAGGGCTGATGGAAGCAAAAACAGTTCATGCCGACTTCAGTGAGCTTCAGGGAGGCCCTCAGAGCAAACTGCTCACTATTTCTGTCTGCAGATGCAAAAATCCCCCACAACTGGTGCACATTAGGAGCATTCCTGGATTTTCGTTTTGTTTCCCAGTTCCCAAGCACTCCATTCCAGCATTAACACTTCCGTTGCATCTTCCTGCCTCTGTGAGTTCACTCTAGGGAAATTACCTCCCCGTCGGAGCCAAGAATCTACCATTTTCTTAATAATTTGACAAAAATAGCAACATTTATCTCTTATTAATGTCCTTCACCTCTTCCCAACATACTCACTTCTTCCCCAGCATCCGCATGGGTTGTAACAAGACTGAGCACCACCTCCTCCGATCTGCTCTGTGCTTCATGTCTGCTACCCTGCTGTTCTGGCTTCCCTGGGGCTGGGCAATAGATGTCATCCTAAACTTCCTGAACAATGGCCCCAAAGATGTGCAAATTCTGCTTAAAGCCTTACGTCCAGGGGATGGATGCTCAGCAACTTCTCTGTATCAGAACTTTGTACAATGGTTCAAAATCACACACCCCAAAATTACCTGAATTTTTCATTTCAGAAGATTATGGCCAGTGGCAACAAGAGTAATTCAGTCCCTGAGAAAACAGGACTTAACTCCGTTCCACTGAAACCGAATGGAGTAGGCTCTATTGCGATCAATGGAAATACAGCTTAACCAAGGTTTTCATAGCACCGGGAACAGCAAGGCACAATTATCCACCAGGAGAGGAAATGCAAGTGGCTGGAGCTGGGGCCAGGACTCACAGCAGGGCTGCCCCTGCTTCCCACGGCCGTGGCCCTGCCTGCTTTCTGCCTGGCACGAGCAGCTTCGCTTGTTCCGTTGTTCAGACGCTGTCTGCAGCCAAGCTCCAAACACACCCTAAACCTCAAACACACACAGAAACCTTTAACAGTTCTCAAATTGTAACGCCATTAGAAAAAAAAGAATAATAATAATAAAATAGTCATCTGGAGAAACTTTTAAACACAAACAGACCGACTACTTGAGGCTGGGTTCCCGTTTACAAAGCTCTGGTTTTCACATGCAAGCCTTTGGAATGTAATTGCTTTGATTACATTACAACCATTGAGATAATTGGTATTTTACAGAGAAGCTGAACAGTAAAACAATTTAATAGCCCATTATGAGGACTGTAACTGGCCTGGTTCTTTGCTATTTCCCATATGCCCTGGACATCCTGCCATCTCCCTGCCCGCATGGGATCGCCAGGTTGTTGGAGATTTTCAAGTGTCACGTAAGGCCGATAACTTGCAAAGCACAGCACATGGTGAGGGATGATCCAGCACCAAATGAGCCCGAGAAAGGAGTCCTGTCAAGCCCACAGCAGACACTATAATACTGGCTAATTACTAGATGCATGTTAACTATGTCATAATTAGGTCAGCGGTGTTTTTAAGCAATACTATAGACGTACTCTGGAGAATCACCTGGTTCCAAGCACTGCAGTCTGCTCTGTTTATTCTGTGTAGTTCCCAACAGCTTGAAAGTCAGTTTAATCAATGCAAATCTTTTTCTTCACACAGTTTATAATTAAGAAGAACAGACGAGGTCGTTCCCAAGCGATCCACAAGGAGCTGGGAAAAACTCAGCTCTGCATTTCTACTGAGAGTTTGGCATCCTTGAGCTCCATGGGCTCCTTCCTGGCACGTGAAGCACCTGTGCTCCCTCACACCAGTCAGCATGGAACACAAGGAGCATCTTTCAGCTCTTCACAAAGTGTTTATACACCGTAGGAATACAAGTGCCTGGCTCCTGGATGACTTCTTGGCCACATTTTGAATAGTGCCACTTCCAAACTCTCTGCTCCTCCAAGTGAGAGCCTGGGATTGCTGCAAGCAGGCACCGATAAATCCAGGTCACTTGGCAGAGGTGTCCTGTTTGATCTCTGAAAACAAATCAAGTCTATTTAGGGAAACAGGACCCAGCTCCCCAGTATTCTTTCACTGCTGGGTGCAGAATAGTCATTAAGTGTTTTCACATTGAGTTCCTATCGCTTAATTGCTTCGTACCAGCTTAAATCATCTCAGAAGTCAGTCTTGCAGAGAACCAGGCATGTCCCTATACCATATGCAGCATCAAGGGACAGACTTTACCATTCATCACGAATGTTAAGGTTAAGCTAAATAGTAATAATAGATCTTTTTTTTTTTTTTTTTAATAAATAAGAACAAGCTGAGATTTTTATTTTAATATCTAAGATAAAGCCAAAATGTCAGCTGGAGTTGAAGAAGGTGGAAAACGGTTATTTCTTTCTGTAAATATATTTTTTATCTAGCAAAATACTGGAGCTCTATAAATTGCACTTTTTTCCTAAAACAAACAAAGACACTAAATTCCACAGACATTCGGAAACTGCTTGGCAAGACATTTTAAGGTTCAACAAATCTGAGTAAGCCTTGGAAATAACAGGGAGATGAAACTTCCAAAAGCAACCAGTGATGCTGAGCTTTCGGACCGAAGCAGCTGGCAGTCTGATTTGTAGAATTACACACAGCCCCCTCTGAAGTTATGCTCTTCATGGTGTCAAGGCTCTTCAGTACCTCTAAACTCTGATTCAAATCCCATGTTATATTCCTCTGGAAGCAGTTCATGATGACCTCATGTGCTGGATGTCCCCAGCTATGCCTGTTCTGTAAAGGATACATTGTCCAGTCAAGTCTACACATTGTCTGCTCAAAATACAGTGAACTTTTTGCCCATTGAGCTAACAGTGCCAAGAGGAATCTTGCTGGAAAAATGCTTTGCATAAACTGTTTCATTCACATAACACAACCTGAGGACTGGAAACCTATTTCCTCATCCACTCCGGGGCAGAAGTAACACCTGGTGACTGTGTGAGCATCCCATGCTGAGGATGCCACTCTCCTGAGTGAAACGAGGCTCCTTCATGCTGCTGATGCCTTCCAGCCAACGCAAGGAGCAGCACTGACGATGTCACCCACAGCTGAATTAGTTCCATTCGCTCCTATAAATAAAGCACAATCCCACTGAAATTCTCCACAGCTTTTTGAAGGTGAATTGTCGCAGGGCAGGAGGGGTCCAGAGCCAAATAGGGTGAGAGGTCGCAGCCTGGCGCCCAGCCCTTTGGGCACATGGCAGTGTGTCCGCCTGCACAAGTGGGACAAACACAGCCAAGGTTATCTGCAAGGCTGCTGCTGAGCTGACATCGTGTTCCTAAAAGCCCCAGGGACCACCAGCTGATTGCCTTCTTATCCTTCCTGCTGCTCCATGGAGCACGCACGGTGCGTTCCGGTACCATCTGCGAAGCTCTGCTATCGCCTGCAAGCTCTACACAAGACAAACATCCAGATACTTCATCGGTAAAACAAAACAAAGCAAAACAAAGCAAAACTAAAGAATGGGAAAGCTGATGCAGAGCATCCATTCAGGAATGGACTGGCCCTTCTGCCTTTTCCTCAGTGCAGTGCATGTAGGACTGGGAAGCGGCCAGCCCGGCATTAAAATAAACACAGAATGGTTAAAATATCAGCTCCAAAACAGATGTTGAAATCTTACTGCATTTCCCAAAGCTGGTGTTTACTGCCTTGGCAACCTAAGAATGCTGTTTTGCTTAAAGCACAATTTTAGTAATTCTTCTGCCTTGAATAATGTGAAGGAATTTTAAAATTATTTCCAGACCTCGGTAGCTGCCTTATTAGAGGGAAGCACCGGCCTTTTGTCCCGGGAAACTGCTCAGGTTTGGCTCCTGTCAGCAGGGAAAGGCTCTGGGAGCTTTGCCTCTAAATGGACCGTAGGCAGGAAACAGCCACACACCATCGAGAGCACCCAACTGGTGCTCCTCTGTTAGAGGACGTCGAACAAATTGCTGCTCTTTAATCCAGACAAGGTAGATTAGAGCTCCGAGGCTTGAAGTGGCCCAGCTGTATCCACCTGCTCATGGAAAGCACGCTGTCTCCAGCAGTGTTTTTCACCTTCTCTACAGGAAATTTAATGTAACCAGTGCAAAATGTTTCTCTGTGGCCCTGCCTGACTTTTACAGAACGTTACACGAGCAAAAAACATTACCTGACACATCCCCAAAGCTCTTATTTTCTGTCTTTTGTGCATGTTCACAACAGGTCTAGCACAGCAGCCCTCCCTGGAGATCTACAGCAGCAATTACGGGTGTAGAGGAAAGCTTTGAAGTCTCAACACGACCTCGCTGCACATGGCAGATGCCGTGCCACGTTAAACACCCAAAGGGCTCTTTGGGGCACTCGGTGCCAACGCTCAGCCTGGTTTGGAGCGGGCAGCAACACCGCCCTGCTGCACAAAGACAGCCTGACAACACAGGGGTTGCAATCTCCGCTGGTGCAGCAGGGTTGGAACTTGTGGTAATTAGGTTCTTTCTTTCAACTTGTTTCAGTGACGGGAAATAACCACTAGGGTAAACCAATTGGCCTCAGATTACACGCATTCAAGACGCTGCCCTGATAAAATCTCCCCGAGGAAACACGTTACCTGCTATTTCATTCTTACCGTTACCTTTGAGAGCAGCAGTGAGATTAGCAATATAAAATTTACATCTTAATTTGTGATTATGAAGCATTCTCAAACTCAAAGGCATTCGGGAATTATCTGTTCGCCAACCTTAACAAAACCAATAGAAATTCCCCTGTGTTTTACCACTGTGGTATTTCCTACATTAGCAGCGGAGCAAGACAACAATTGGCACTTCTGCCTCCCCAGGAAAATAAAGCATATGTTTCTGCTTGTGTGGGGTGACACGTGAGTGGCTTGGCAGCCTTGAGAAAAAAAAAAGGATCAAAGCATTGCTAGGAAAGCCTCGCCCAAGGTCCCTGTGCTGCTGACAATGGCACTCGGTGTGGCTATGGGCACTGCGCTCCTGCCCGGCATTGTGCGCCGCCAAGGTTGTGCAAGGGGAACACAGTGCAGTGCTGAAAGGCTCATGGTCATGGGTTTGTATAGCTGCTTCTTTGGAAGGATGGCACAAAGGATGTGTGGAACGGGACGGTCGCAGAGCTGCAATGGACTTCTCCACCGGAGCATTTAAAGGGGAGGGATGGTGGGTGCGCACACCGTGAGCAGAACAAAAAGAGCATCTCGGTGCTCACCACAAAGAGGGGTTCCTCACCTCCTGGAATGCTCCTGGCTTTAGTGGGAGGAAATTAGGTGACCTCAGGTGTGCTGCCATGAGAAGAAAAAGAGCTGCCTGCATGCAGGTACTGCACAAAGACACAGGTATTGCATGCAGATGCACACAGACACGCACGCCTTTTGTGCAACACAACACATAAGAACAGGTTATGACTGCTGACAGCATTACAGGGAAACGCCTTCCATTATACAGCCACGGTTGCGAAAAGCAATGCTACAGTGCATAACTTGTCTCTGCTACCCCAGCAACACACATCATAAAACATGTGGGCCTGGTGGGTAAGATGAAATTACCGGAGTGCTCATTTCTGCAGATACATTCAAGAAGCATTCACCAAAGGACCACGTGCAGCAGAGGGTGGAAAACTTCCTGGATGCACAGGGGCTCTTTGTGTCACCCAGAGCCCCAGTGTGGGTACACCTGTCAGTACCATGTGTACCCCCAGGCTGGCCATGCAGCCCAGTCACCCCAGCTGTCCCAAGCTCAGCACACAGGGCTGGGATGCAGCACTGGGATGCAGTACTGGTGCACTGCCTCTGAACTCTTGGGGCTGCTCCCCCAGGTGTCCCACTGCTGGAGCTGCCATTTCTTTTGTTTCTTTTGAAGATGGAGAGAGGGGGAAAAAAAAACAATCAAAAAAAACAACAAAAAAAAAACCCAGCTCCCTAGCTTTTGTACTAAATTCAGACCAGCTGCTAACCAGCATTGTCCCTCCACCCCACTTTTTGCAGTTTTTCCCCACACAAAGCACACTCCTGGGCCCCAGCTTCCAAATCTCAGATGTCGATGACATGAATATCTCTGCTTCCTCCGGAGCGGACCACAAATCCTGTCATCTTTCATCTGAGAAGCAAAACCTCGGTGAGCTGCAGGGGGGGGGCTGAGGGCTGGAGTTGGGGGCTGCAAACACTCACAGCTCAGAGAGAAGGGACGGGACGGCGAGCTCTCCAATCTCATTTTGCATGCAATTAAGCTGTTGCTTTCCTTTCTTCCTGGCAGACAAGTGGAAAGTATGGGGGACCCCAGGCACTGACAGGTTGGACCAAAGCCTCCCCCCTCTCCTATTTTCCTTTTTTTTGTGTGCCTGAAACTATCCATCTGCCAAATGTCACTCGCTGATAAGAACTGCCCATTTCAAATCCCCATTTGTAAATAGATGTTGGCTGACATAATTAATGTCTACCATACAACATAATTTGAATTACAAAGTAAAGGCAATTTAAAAATCAGCCTCCACATGATTACAATTGATACGCAGCCTATAAATTCCATAGCCTCGGGAATTATTTAAATTTCTCAAAATGAATGAAAATCAGTACAAGATGTCTTTCAGGAAAACGAGACCAGAAGTGGAGCATCTGAGATAAACTAAATGGTCTCTTGAGATAAACACTCTTTGGTGCAGTAATACCTATGGCTCCAGGCCACCGCGGGTCTGTAATGTCTGCTGTACTGTCAAGGCTGCTATCTGCTATGCCACCGCCACCTACTCAGAATAAATCCCCTTAACTGATAAGCACATTATGTGGAGGACCCCTGCTTGTCACTTCCATCTATCTGGGTGGCTTACGTGACCGCGATGGCACTGAGCTCTGCCCCAGGGCACCACGCTGCAGGCTGGGATCAGCCATCAGGGATGGTGAGCAGAAGCACAGAATGTACACGGCAAGATATGGGCTGTGGCACTCAGAAACGCTTCCTGCAGATTTGTTCATTTGCTAATTGAAAACAACAAGTTAAGATGAACAAGAAACGCTTCTAAGAAGCAAGCAGCAGAATTAGGCTGGGGAGGAAGAACAGCAACACGAGAGTAGCTTACAGCATGCAGACGTGTGCCTGCTTGCATGCCAAAATAAATAGCTTTGCTACTTCCTAAAGACATCTGCACTACCAAACACGCCCAGGCTCAATAGCAGCATGGCACAGAGAGCAGTGCTGGGAGCACAGACCTCGCACACAACAGCACTGCTGAGCTGTGTCTCTTTCCCCTGTCTTTACGCCACAAGTTCAAGCTTTAAGAGAATGGCATTATTTTCCTGCACGGCACTGCTTTGTAAAACAAGGAGAACTGATTGGAGAGAGAGTCTCGATTTAATAGAAAACCAAATATCTCTGTAAATAAATCGTGCCACAGAGGAGCGATGAAGCCTGCTTTCAAGGAAGCAAACGTGTTACTGCAGCTCACAGGCGGGCAGTCAAGTTCTGCATAAACACACCAGAGATGTGGCAGTGATATCTGTGTGATAAATGACGCTTATCACACACCTCTGACCATCTCACCTGCACTCAGTGAGGAAATGTGAACATTCCTGATCTTTCATCGGATTCAAACAGCTGCCATAAAAAAAAAAGAAAGAAAAAAAAAAAAAAGAAAACCCACTCCAAACCCACAACAAAGAATTCCCAGAGATAACCTTATCTTTCTCTTTTGAAATGTGAGGTTGTCCCTAAATAGCATCAGCATGAAATCCAGGGTTGGAGGCAGGATGCTCAATCAGACTTAAGAGCATACAATTAAAGACCTATAGGGGGAACAAATGGAAGCAATCACGACTGGGAACCACCATAAGAGGTGCAAATCTGGAGCATAAGAGATATAAACATGTATTCGTATCGGAAATAGAAGGTCACAGATTTTTATCTGCAAAGATGCAATTTCTTCTGCTTATCTGTCAAGGAATTACTCTTCGGGGTAAGAGAGTTATAAATGAAATGAAGACAGATGACAAGCGAGTGCAGCTCAAAGCAGAGATATTTCCTTGTTACGTCTCGAATTAGAAACTGGGAATCACCTTCAGCTCTACCAGCTGAGTGAGGGCATTTCACGGCACTACGAACCCGCTGGCAGCACATCCACAGCCTTAAGGGCACAGTAAGGGAAGCTCGGCACATAAGTGCCACAACCAGCAGCATGTGCAACAGTGTGGCTGCTGTGAGATTGCAAGGAGAGAAAATCCAACATAAAATGCCAACTGGAAAGAGCCCAGTTACATGTTGAGAGCTCTCCTTCTCCCAGTTACATGGTGAGAGCCTTCTCAGTTTTCTAACTCCCTTCTTCCACCTTCCTCTTTGTTATTGAGTTGAATAATCTTTTTTTTTTAAACGAGGTGCAAATGCATTTTCACACCTACAACCAAAATGAGGTTAAGGCTCCGAGCTAATTACCCTTTATTAATGAGCTCGACAATGGTGTGCTGGCCTGCACATCACACATGCACATGATGATGCACATTTGTGCTCCAGGTGGGAAGGATTCTTCCAACTGCTAAATTCTTTTTTAGTAGCAAAATGCTTAACACTGCAAATTGTTTACAGTGCAGCTTTTTTTCCCCTTAATTCTTTTTTTTTTTTTTTTAATTGAAATGCACTAAAAGATGACATTCAGGTCACCATTTTCAAGACTGTTCCCGGATCTGCTTCATTACAAAGATGTGCATCAACTCAGTAGTTCTTCTAGCGTTGTCAGATGAGCTGCCCTGCCATGCTGGCACCCACTGGGAGATGGCTGTGGAACGTTTCAGCTACCCAGAACAGCCATAACAGTAGCAGTTATGCACCAGCACATCGTGGTGTGGCAAAGTCTGCTTTGGTGTAGGTCATCTTCCACCGACTGCATCCCTGCCAGAGCTGGCAGAGGGAAGTGTGCCCACATGTCTAAAATTAATTGCAAATTAGATAGGAAGAAACAGAAGATAGAAAGACGTGGACTCTCTGCAGCCTGCAGTACAGGGACAGTGTAGCTCATCGAGAAACAGGTCTGGAAGAGGAAGTTATAACTTGATGATAGAAGATCATTAAAGATAATGAAAACCAGTGCCCGTCTCCATTAATGTGGCGGGCTCCGGCTGCAGTTTAGCTGCTGTTTCAAAAGGGATATGGCAATTTGAACTCTGACAGCCTTTCCAGCAGTGCCCCATGGAAAGCTGCCCAGTGCAGCTCCCCGTGGTGCAGCTGAAGCATCCTAAAGCATCAGCCCCACAGCACCAGGCCAACCCTCCGGACTGAGACTCTAAGCCATGGCAGCCACAATGTCTGAGTTCATCAATGTAAACATGTACTTGATGTTTTTGAATCATTCGCTCTGTAGAAATACAAAGCTTCTAGTGACGTTTGTTACGCACTCCTTAACGTGAGACACTATGTCTGCACATCCATATCACTTATAAGGCTAAATATATATGTCTAAATATATACCGTGTTCCTCAGGACCACATCTAAACGCTTCTTGAACACCTCTAGAAGCGGTGGACTCACCAACAGTCAACAAACATTTCCATGTTGTCCTGAAGGACATAGTTTAGTGGGTAACGTTGGTGATAGGGGGACGGTTGGACTGGATGCCCTTGGAGGCCTTTTCCAACCTTGATGACTCTATCAGTCTATTAAAACTCTACCGTCAGAGGCATATGTTTGTATAGAAGTGACATACAACTGAAAAAAAACCACAAACAAAACCCTTCATCCCAGCTCTGGATTTGATCAGTACCAGAAGACTTGTAGCCAAAGCCTGCTCAGTCTGACCTTTATACCAAGTGTGCAGCGTAAATGAAGAATGGAGTGCTACGGATTTTGCACAGATAACTTCTGGGTAAAAGCTGTGTTGTTGGAAGAATTATTCAATGCCACGCTGTGGGACGAACGTGTGCTAAAAAAAAAGCTTAACAAACCTGCTAATTGAACTTCTTGAGTTTCTTCAGAATACAACTCTGCAGAGCAACTTTGACTCTTAAGTTCATAGCTGGCAGGACAAACAGGCCCTAATTGTGTCAGAGTTGCTGCTGAAGAGATCAGTGTTTTATGAGAGACGTAAAAAAAGTTTCACAGTTACTAAAATAGAAATTCTTGTTTGCTTTTCAAGGAGTGGGGGAAAGGAACATTTATAACTTAAGAGCCTAAAAGTGACCAATTAAAAAAAACATCAATAAATTAATCTTCCTAGGATATTTTCTGGCTTGTGGAAACACAGTAGTAAACACATCTGGGACTTTTCCATCTGAAAGCTCCCAACTCAAAAGTGACATCTAACTGTATGAGTTTAATACTGCAATTATAACACAGAATCCTGGAACTGTAGAGGCTAGAAGGGTCCTCAGATCCCCTAGTACAGCCCCACTAATGCAGGAGTAGGTTCCCTACTGCAGGTCGCACAAGAAGGCATGAGCAAACAGCCTGCAGTGCTGTGAGCACCTGGTACAGAAAGGAACCCAGACAAAGACACTGCCACCAGCATAAGAAACAGAACAGGACAAAAACTGAGTCTCAAAAATAAATACACGGAAGAAGGATTAGCATGGAGATAGGAAAGTTGTGAGCTTGGAGTTGGATGTCAGGGGGAAGTGCTTCACAGAGACGGTGGTGAGGTGCTGGAACAGCTGCCCAGAGAGGCTGTGGATGCCCTGTCCTTCAAGCGTTCAAGGCCAGGCTGGATGGGGAGCTGGGCAGCCTGGTCTAGTGTTAAATGTGGAGGTTGGTGACCCTGCCTGTGGCAGGGGGGTTGGAGCTTGATGATCCTCGAGGCCCCTTCCAACCCAAGCCATTCAATGATTCTATGATTCCAAATTGTTTGGAATCATTTGGAGAGATGAATGTGGAGACAGTACATACATGCAGTTTTCATTTTCCCAGATCTATCGCCATCACAGAGGGCAGTCACTGAATGACAAGGGGTGATGATGATGATGATGTAGGCCCAGCCTGGTGCCCAATACACGGCCCTGCACTGTGAGGTCACCGACCAAGGGGCTGTGACAGCAGCGGGAGACGGCTGTGAGCTCGCGGAGCCCCCCTGCAGAAACTGGGGCGCGGCAGAGCCCAGCATCACTCGTGCCTGGACTCCGGTTGAGCGCAGCAGCGAGACTTGGAGGCGCAGACGAGCCTTTGTTTGGGCCGTGCTGTGGGGCTGCCGGCAGCAGTTCCTGGTGCTCAGCAGTTCCTGGTGCTCAGCCCACGGCATCGCCAGCGTTCCCCCGGCCCTGCCCGGCTCAGGCAGCCGGGGCCCCGCGGGGTGCGCTCGCAGCAGCGGAGGCGAGCGGTGCGGGGACGCGGCCCCGGGGCCGGGGGGTTGTGCTGAGCGAGCGGGGCATCGCTGCTGCCGCTGCCCCGGGGACAGCGAGTGACCGCGGCCTCTTCTCTTCTGCAGCTGCTGACAGCTCCGGCCCGCTGCAGCGCCACTCAGGGGAGCAGCCTTCCCACCTCGGCTCTCCCCAGCCCACCGCACACCCAAGGCCATGGAGCTGCCCTCGGACTGGACCTGCCCCGTCTGTGGGCAGAACCGGGACGAGGCGGCAGCCTACGTGACGCCCTGCCTGCACCGGCTCTGCTTGGGCTGCGCGCTGCGGTGGGCAAAGCAGCAGCCCACCTGTGCTGTGTGCAAGGACAGCATCGAGGCCATCCGGTACTCGGTGCGGGCAGAGGAGGATTACCTCGAGTGCCCCATCCCGCAGCCTGCAGAGCACTCCAAGGATGAGCAGGAGGAGCAGCAGGGCCCTGCAGAGCCGCAGCTCGAGGCTCCCGAGCACGGCTTCCCACCCGAGGTCTGGGCGGACTTCTTCCGAGGAGATCCGGGAGACCTCGAACCACTGCTCCGGTGGCTCCAGCAGGAGCTCCAGGACATCACCGGAGATGAGTGGTGGGAGGTGGCTGCAGCACGGACTGCGGTCGTGAACCTCCTGTGCACGTATGGGCTTGACGCAGATGCCCTGATCCTCATGGCGGAGTCACACCTGGGTGACCACAGAGGGGTTTGTGGCAGGGCTCATCAACACCGTTACGGCCCTGTACGGCCCAGAGCTCCGCCGGCGGCAGGACAGCCAGGCTGCCCGTGAAGCAGGAGGGCAGGACGGCCCCGCGGCCACCCCCGGCCCCACCACCACCCAGCAGGAGCCTCCCGCCTCCGGCCCGGGCCACTCCGCCAGCCCTGCAGGCCCCGGCGTCCCTCATGGGGGGCCCGAGCCCCAACCCGCCGCCCCCGTGTCCCCGCAGGAGCAGCCGGGGCAGGCGGTGGCAGCGGGCCCCTCTGCCCAGGGCACGGACCGCTCGCCTGGGGGGCCCTGACGCCCCCTGAAGAGGAGGGCCAGCAGCTGCTCCCCGGATTTGCCCCCGTCCCCCAAGAGGCGGCGCTAGGCCGGCACCCACTGCGGTGCTGAGCACGGCTCAGGGGTTGGGAGACCAACCACAACCTCAGCCTGCACTTAAAGACAATAAAGGAGGGAGCTGGGCCTGTTCAGCCTGGTGAAGAGAAGGCTGCGGGGTGAGCTCTTTGCAGCCTTCCAGGACATAAAGGGAGCCTACTACAGCGGTCTTAGTATATTCTTAAAGATGATATATTTTATTCCTTTATTTTAAGGAAAAGTCTCTGTGTTATTGATGACACTGCTGCAGTTGCTGTCCGTATCAATGTAGGTTTCTCCTGGCCCTGGAGAGGCCACAGAATCATAAGTTGATTTCCATAATCAGACATCACACTTCATACTGGAGCATACTCCAGTTTGGGCACCACATTGACATGGAGGAATGGGATCGGTATTTTCTTCCACGTGAACCACACTCCTCTCTTAACATTTTTTTTTAATACGCTCTAAACACATACTGTTTAGGACATATTCTTTTACTATCTCGTGTATGCCGTTAAGTGCCCCCATAAGAGGATTGATACCATCATGCCTATTTCTTCAATCCTCATGCTACTGTGACGTAACAATACTTTCTCATGCTTGCACCATAATAGCTGTACTTCTGAAGCACCATCAGGCTAATAAGCAGAAAGAGCAGAGCTTAAGAAAAAACATTACACACTGCCTTTTGTTCTGGTATTTTTAGCTGTCCCAAAGGCAAAACTAACAACTGATTCCCCAAGATGTCAACATGGTTTTTCCACTTACCAGCATCAAGACTTCCAGTCGCTGCAGTCCAGCCCATGACGGGGGGAATGGCTCCGACGACAGCTCCCACCCAAGTGTTGGCGATGCTCATTCTCTTCATGGGTGTGTAACAGCAGGTGTACAGGAAGATGTTGAATGCTCCAAGAGCACCGGTGAGGGGGTTCACCCCCATGGTCAGCAGGACAATGCCTGGCACACCACAAGATGCTGCAAAGCATACAGCAAGCAGGGGGCTGCGGAAGGAGAGCAGGGGTTGCATTAGAGGATGATGACTGCCTCTCTCCCTTTGCACTTCTTCCTACTCCCCTAGAAAGCTAACATTGGATTTTTATTATTTTTTATGCATTTTTGTTACTTGAGATTCTCACATCTGGCCTCACTGTAGGGCAAGCCTTTCTAAAATGCTAAGTCTATCTTTGTAGAGTCGCAGAATCATAGAATGGTTGGGTTGGAGGAGACCTGAAAGCCCACTCAGTTCCAACCCTCTGCCCTGTGCTGGTTGCCCCCTGCTAGACTAGGCAGACACAGATTTGCCATGAGAGGTTATTCTTATACTCCTCACTGCTGTGTTTGCCAAACAAATTTAAGCTATGGAGGTCAACGCAATCGGTGCTTCCAGCAGATCATTTTCTTTTATTGTAATCTTAGTAAATTTTGACCTCTGGAAATGGCACTCAGTGTTCAGAGTGAATGAGTATGGTCGTAGCCTGCCAGAATTGTAACTGATTGCAATTTTCCAAGGGGCTCTTTGGCTGAAATACAACAGAGTTAGACACAAAATGAGGAAGCATTTAAGAGGAAAGGAGCACATTCAATCATTTTGAAATTATGCTAACAGAAACAAAGTAATTTTTGGCTTTACTGAAAATGACTGAATTCTCTGCGTTGCCATTTAGCTTACAGACTGTGCTAGGCAGTGGTAGCACAGCAAAGCCATTCTGGTAACAAAACCAAAATTAAATCTTATCTTCTAAGTGTGGAATTAACCAAAGCTATTTCAGGCTTGCCTGAAAGAACCAAACAGAAAAAAGATGCTAATTATTTCTGTTGATTTTTACCATGCAAGAGCTCTACAAGCTCAGGGAAAGTTGGAAACTCCTGTTAAAATGTGTAAGAAAGTGGTTGAAGCTGTGTAAACTTCTGCTAATAAGTTCCACAATAAACATCCAAACACAACGAACAAGGATTTTTTGTTTGGCTACCAAAACCACATTAGCAGGCAGCAAGCGCCATGACGCAACTCGGAGGAAGCTTTATTTGTGTTCCTTTGCATCAGGTCAACACATCTGCTGCTGGTGGAGATCTCTTTGCATGCACTTGTTCTGGGGTATCTGGTAAAGCGGGATGAGAACTAAATGCTACTGAGAGAAATAATTATGGACTCACAGAATGGTTGGAAGAGACTCTTAAAAGCCATCTGGTCCCACCCCCTGCACTGAGCAGGGACACCCACAGCTCCATCAGTGCTCACAGCCCATCCCCTGACCTTGGCTGTCTGCAGGGATGGGGCATCACCACCTCCCTGGGCAACCTGTGCCACTGCCTCACCACCCATAGCGTATATCCAACCTAAATGAAACCATTTCCCTATGTCCCGTCACATCAGACCCTGCTTAAGAGTCTGTCCCCTTCTTTCTTACAGCCTCCCTTTAGATACTGAAAAGTGTGGGAGACCTCTGGAAGGGAGAAAAATGCCATTAACTGAGCTGCATTAAATACATGCTTTCAGTCATATATATAAGAGCAGAAAATAAATGCTCGCAGCAAATGTCTGCGTGTGAACTTTAGTTTTACACATTTGTCTCATTTAAAACTATGTAGCCTTTGTATTCTACCATCACTCTGCCCTCTGGCCAAATCTTTAGCCCTAAAATATGTGTTGCAAGCACTGCTCCAGCCTTGTAAGGAGAATTTGTTGGTGGTGATGAATTTTATGGGAGTTTTATCAACCAAAAAAAACCTACCTTTTTAAAACCTTCATCAAACCAGTACTGTATGAAAATCCTAAGTGACCACAAGAACTACAGCAAGCAAATCTCACACCAAAAATCTGTGTCCGTTTTAAATTAAATTGACTGAGTCAATACATCCCAATGCAGGCAATGGGGCACACGTACACCCTGGTGCTGGATGCGGGCAGGTTCCAGGCAGGAACAGATGGAGCAGGGTGCTGCCTGGCTGCCCAACAACAAATCAAGGCCTACAGTTGGAGAACGTACTGCAAAAGGAGCCAGGAGGTGCTGTGCCCTTTGGGTTTGCAGCTAGCAGTGCTCTGCTATGCACAGGCAACACATCACAATCTGCACGGTGAGGTGTCTCAGCACTGACTACAAACACTACTCCTTCTGCGTGTTGCCCCTTTATGGTGAAAGCCTGACTGGTTTTAGTTAAACAAATCCATCCTGACTGACTGCTGAATAAAATAGAGCCAGACGTACAGCTTGAGCACCAGACTGGCACAATGCACGCACTGGAGGTGACAAAAGACCAGCGGGACCCTCAGAACTGGGCACTCCCATGGGGTGCACATCCTCAATGAGGACTCGGTTTGACCCAACGCGGTGAGCTCTCTTCTCACTAATCGAGAGTGAAGACTCAGCTGCGTTCCTCTAGATGAAAGGCCCAGCGTGCATCCAGAGCTGGTGATGAAGGGCTGACACCAGAATTTAATCACAGAACCACAGAATCACAGAATGGTTGGGTTGGAAGGGACCTTAAGGATCATCCAGTTCCACCCCGTGCCATGGGCTGGTTACCCCCTACCAGATGAGGCTGCCCAAAGCCCATCCAGCCTGGCCTTGGGCAACTGCAGGGATGGGGGAACCCACAGAATTTGATAAGAAATTCAGTATTTCCTTCATCCCTTGCTCAAGAGATGGGAACAGAAGCAGGGAGCACCAAGCCTCCCGTGCTCACCTCAAGCACTGCTTCCCTGCAGCACCAGCAGCTCCGCAGGATCTGACTGATGGAGCAGGAAAATACCTTTACAAGACGTGGCTTTAGCAGAATGGGAAGGTGAAACGACAAGATTCCAAAAAAGTTGTTCACCTCCTTGTAAACAAACCTCATTTTTGTTTCTCATTCCTTTAATTTTTGCTTCTTTTCAAAAGGAGGCTCCTGAAGGCAGTTTGATTTTTTTTGCTCCATGTCTGTACATTGCTCATGATCTCAGAGGAGGGCATCAAGTCAACGGTGGCCGTTCTTCACATGCAGTTTTTAGACACCTTGAAAGTATCCTATTTTCTACTTCTCTCCAGTGTTTCCTTAAAACCAAGGAACTGTAAAATCCTTCTCAAAGAGTAATTATGTGACTGACAAGGGCCTGCACCAGAAACTCCAACTGAGATCAGAAACTCCAACTGTGATCTGATGATTCAGCTTTGTTATTTCTGCCCCATAAAACGCCTCGGCATTACAAAGACAACACACAGAAATTAGGACCTTGCTTTCTTGGTGATACATGAGGCAGAATGCAGCTCACTCTCCCATAAATACATCGTATTGATAAGGACTAGGAGATGTACAAGCAACGCCTCATGGGGAAAGAGGCCATTTTGAGGAAAAGGCAGAGAGTTTTCATTTATTGCAGCAGTTTTTACTTTTGTGTCTGAGAGGACTTTGAGAAGGAACACTTGACCAACTTTAAGTCACAGCAGTTTAAGGGCACCCTGCTTTCTAACAGCTGATGGTCTCCTAGGGACCATGATACATCTCCTTGCTCACATAAGATCTGTCAAAACTCCCGGATGAGGTGTGATGCTCACTGGTTTGGCACACAGTTCCTTGCCTGCACCTCACTGAGACGGCACAGGGGATGAGGATCCCCAGTGTGCAGCAGGAGGACGGCTGTGATGCTGAGCTGCCTCCAGCTCTGTCACCACGTAAGGTCCACAAAGTCCTCCCAGGAACGCAGGTACAAGGGACCCCAGCACCAGGGAATTCTCATGTGGCACTGAGAATGGGCTACGGGGTCTCTGCTGGTTTCCTTCATCCCTAAGCCAACCCCTTCAGTAAGTGCAAGCCGATGACAGACGCTGGTACATAAGCCTCATTTCACTTGGGCGTTCACTTATGCTGAGGGAATCACTCCCATGGGAAAAAAAAGGCAGTCTTCCATTGGAAAATTGGCCAAGCAGCTAGCTGGGAAAGCAAACATATTGAGTAAGAAACTGGGTTTTATGATGGATTCTTGGGAGGAGTTGGTTTCAGTTATTTGACTGATTAAAATCAGACTCTGGAAAAATACTACAAGTGCCAAATGAGTTCTTTGCACATTTCAACGCTGAAGTACCCACGTATGTCACCACATACGACACCTCCTCCAGGAAAACCAAAAACCGGCGGTTCTGCCTCATCCCTCTTCTCTCCTTCATTGAGAATGCAAATGTCCAATAACACTGTTCAAAAACACTGACATTCAGCTAAAAGCTCCTGTGAGAACTTCAGCTTGAGCACCAAACAGCCAAACCCCGCCGGATCCAAGGAAAATTAGCTGAGATGTCTCTCCTGCTCAGCTCACCCACAATGAACCCATCCCAGTAATGGTGCCCAGGACAGGACCCCCACCCACTGCACTGCTGATGGTGACGTGGGCAGCACAGCAGCCTGCTGTGATCCACAAGCAATAGCAGCATCTTTGGATCTAGCTGACACTTACAGATGAGCTGGTTGCACGTATCTAATGATCTCACACACGTGTGTGTGAAGCATGATTATTTAATAGGCTCCAGAGTCATGGCTAACAGTACTTATTGACTCTCGGTGTTACTTGGAAAAATGGAAAGGGGAAAACAAATTAAAGCATTTGCCCATCTATAAAACTAACATATTATCTTACCTATTTCATAGCAGCATTAGCAAGCTTAATGTGTACAAAGATCAATAGCTTCACTACTGTGCATGCTCTCCCATGCTGCCTTTGGCAAAACATTTTGAGAAGATGGCCATCAAAGTACTGACAGGACCACAGATTTAAAAAAAAGCATGTTAAAAAGGAGATAAGGAATTTAAAAACAATGGTGTTAAAAACCACAAACTACGTAAAATTTCCTCTCAAAACATATCAGCCTTCAGAAATATGACAAATTCCAGTATCAGCATCTAACACTGGGACGTGGCTCTGTGAATACACTGACACTCAGACACCAGCACAGCCATACCATGCATTCTGAATAGGTGCATTCAAGCAATCAGCAGTTGCATGCAATTCATGTTCAGATGTTGTGTAAATACATAAGAAACTTAATTTGTGACCTTGCGTTCATGGGAAATTGGGCACGCAGAACGTATTTACATTAAAGGGAAAGCTTGAGTCTTAAGTGTCCATTTAAGACCGCCTGCATATTTTTCAGGTGAAGCAGAAGTGCTTATGTTCGAAAATTAGATTCAAAGCCTAATACAGAAGGTAATAAAACAAATCCTCTCTTCTCCCTGTCTGTCAAAAACCTTTTATGGAAACATCATCTACTTCCAAAATGGCAAAGTGGAAAATAAAACAACAGATCAAACAAAACAACAGTGCCCTTTTGTTTAGTGCAGCATGCACAGAACTCCTCAGCGGATTGAAATGTTTACATTCTCAGGTGAGTATTTTGTATTAGATCTTATTATTATTAACAACAGCCCCTGAAGCCACAAGGCCATTCTGCCCAATGCAGGATGAAGACCCAAAACCAGCAGGAGGGGATGGTGAGAAATGGGATGCAGGGAACAAATGCCCCACTGACTGCATCACCTTCCATCAGGACATGGAAATGAGGCACTAAAGGTGAGATTGATGCCTCAGACCAATCTCAATATTGTTACTCTGGATGAAGATTTCAGCTGCAAAGAGTGTCAAAACAATCTGCTGCAATAAGAAGAGGAACAGCCAGAACCAGGCTGGGCTGAAAATAGTGGGGCTCTCAGGGAGCCACTGGCAGAGCAATACCAGCCTGGTCTGCATCCCAGAGGCTCCATTCTGCCATCTCGGTCTGAGACAAAAGTCCAGTGCAAGAATGCTGCTCCAAAGCCATAATTAAAATCAGATTTGGGGAGTAAGCATCATAAGCTACTTATTATTTCTGGAATGGGCAGGTACTAAAAATGTGCCCAGACTCCTTGCCAGCTCAGCTGACAGAGGAAGCCCCTCTTCCCAACTTTTTCCAGGTCAGCAAGAAGCTATTCAGGCTTCTGAAGCCAATTACAAGCTCAGACAAAAGCATCGGGCTGAGGTTTTTGTATTTTCCAACAGAAACAAGAGGTTATACAAACTGAAGCCACGTCCCTTTGGCCATTCCCACAGCCACGAAAGCTGACTCCATGAGAGGAGGATCCACAGAACTCCCCAGTCCCATCTACCTGGCTCCATTCAGAAAACCACCACCTCTGCACTTCTGCTCGTCTCTTGGCATCTTCTCAGCTCCCGTGGCCAGACAACATGAAGGACTGCCAAAAGCCAGTCCTAAAAAACCAGTGCCAGGGTGGGATCATCACAACTGCCATGGGGAGCTGAGCTATGTCTGGGCCACCTCCCTCAGCCTGCAGATTCTAAGTTTTTATTGATTTCTTGAAGGATCAGAACTGATGAACCCTCCTTGAAAACTCTTTGAGACCCACCAAGAGGATTCAGGAAGGCCACTGAGCCTCACAGCTACAAGCAATCCCACCTCACTTGGAAGGGAAGCCGGGAGCCAAGGACGTTACGCACTGCAACAACATATGACCGTATAGAAGCCTTCCTGCTCCTCTGACTTAGGTAATGGGGAGGGAAGTCCGTCTTTTTCCAGCACACATATGGGCTGTGTTTGCACAGTTTCCAGTCCTGCTTCCCCAGAAGCCTGCAGCCAGAAGCGGGGCAGCCTTCTGGCACTCAGCTGATGGCAAAAAACGAGCCAGAAAGCTGCAAAAGGCACATTTTGCCCCAAACAGCAACGGTAGCTTCCCTGAGATGATTGTGATGGGAGGCAAGAAAAACCACTCCGACAGCTCCGAAGCTCAAAGCAAGGAACTGATCTTTCAAACCCAATTAGTAATCATGGCAGACAACTGAGTGATGGCAATCTACCAACAGCGAAATTGAATTTTAACTTTCCACACAAATCCTTTCAGGCTGCATATTTATATATTTAGTAATAAAAACCATATTCACGACCATTGTCAGCTGTAAAAGTTATATAGTAATAACAACAAAGCTAATGGAAACTGAAACTGGAACAACACTGCCAGGCTCAGTAGCTTCATCATGAATGAATGAGTGGTGATTTTTCTAAAATGATTTTAATTTCTCTGCAAAAGGTATTAAATTCCAGAAGAGCCCTTCGGATAGATGGGGGGATGCACCTGAGAGAAAAAACATCCACACTCGGACCTGAGAGCCTAAATCAAAGTAGTGTAGCATGACCCCAATCAGTGCAGCCTTGAGACGGCACATCTTTATTTCATACGGTGCTTGAAGCATGACTAACACAATATTTTTATATGCAGAGATAGCTTTCAATTACCGATTTGATTCGTTTCGAGGAATGGTATTTTTTTCCAACTGAAAAATAGCTTTACACTGATCTCTTGCTAGACTCCTTTATTCCGTCATGTAGATTTGATTCAGCATCAGCTTCACTGAACACCCATGGCCTGCTCTCCCCTTCCCCAACCACCCTCCATGGGTATGCTGTGGCTGAACAGCATGAAAAGCCTCCAAACCTCCTGATGGAGGTGCTCATATGCACCCATTTGTCCTCTCTCAGTCATGGATGAAAGTTCGTGACTCACGACGAGGGCTGGAGGATGATTTATTTTAAAATTAAAACATGAAACTTTTTAATGGGGAATTTGATTTTTTTCTTCTCGGCTCCAAGCACCAGAATATGGACTTGACTTTCATTTACCACCAATGATTGACAAGATGTCCTTTAGGAGGAGCAAATGAATGGGAGCATTGTCAAATCTCAATTTTTATTCCCTTAATTAATTACTCGATGTTAAATCTTAACTAGCAGAGAAGGGAAATCTTCATTCTGCCAGCGATTCAACCTCTGGTCTGCATTGTAAACAAATTCCCAGCAGGCATCTCATCTCAAAAGCTGTGTTTCTGCAGCACACCACATTCTACATGCACTGCAAGAAGTGCATTGTATATCAATTTCCCTTTAGGTGAGTACGACACTACCACAATAGTTAAGATAGTGGGAAGCCACTTGTTGCAATTCTGCCGGCTACTGTTTTTGTGACTGGCTTTTTGCAATGCAGTTTCTAGGGGTAACCGTAAGAGAGATGCTGATAACCTCCTATTGGACTGTATTGTTCCCCACATCTAAATAAATAAACATACACATATATGAAACGTTCTAAGAATGACTTCTAATGCAAAATCTGCACTGAAGAAGGACCAGTCTGAGAGGGGGTGCTTCCAAAAGCCTGATGAGCTGGCTTTGGGGCAGCCTTATGTCAGGGGCTCTGACTGCCATCAAGCACTGTCTCCTGCTGGAGGGTTTACAGCCCTGAACTTCACACGCAGTGCCTTACGGTGCACATCTCTTCAATGAGAGCTGCCCACCCAAAGGCACAGAGACCTGACTTTGTCATCGTGCAGGTGGTTCACAGGGAACCTGGGAAGAGCAGTAGGGCCATGGGGCAGAGCCAGCACTGAGCAATCTCTGGATATCCCCAGGAATGCCAGGCAGTGAGAACTTCGGCACTCACAGAGTTCAGGAATGGATGAACAGCATTGCTGGCTGGGTGCTGTCAGGGAGCTGCTTTCAGGAGTTTGGGCACTAAACTGCCAAGCAAGCTCTGGCTTTGCTATCCAATATACTTTTCATAAGCTTACTTAATGTAAATAAATAAAATGAGGATAAAATATCCCATGTCTATGTCAATTCGTTTCTCTCCCAGTGAAGAAACAACCCATGCATGGAGCCCAAGCCTCACTGTCAAGGCTGTGTATCACTGTTGTTTAAAGGAGTAATTGACACTGTATTTTAACCAAATTGGAGGCAATTAGTTTCCCTCGCTCCTCAAGAATCTGAGCTGCAGATGTTCAGTCTCCCTTGCCAATGTCGGGGACTTTAAAACTATCATAAACAAACAGGGCTAATTGAAAAGAATCATTTCATCTTGAAGGACACATCTCTCTTTTTTATGCTCGCATAAATCAAACCCGGTTCAATTGATTTCACTGGAAGTTTCCACGAAGATGCTACGTTCATGCTAACGAGAGGGAGGTCAGCTCAGCTTAAAATAAGAAAATCTGGAGTTCCACCCTCAGCACGGGGCCTTCTGAGCATCTCCTGCCCGTTCCACCAGCCAGCTCCATGGAAGTGATGCTGGGATCTGCTCCTCCATTGCTCCGACGTTTGAGACTCAGCTGAAGGATGGAACCATAGCAGCCCAGCTATGGGATGAGATAGCCTAATGCAGCCTGGGAACACTTGCAGTTTATTAACAGCGTGGTCAGACAGAAATAAAACTTTTTATGCTGCCCTTTGGTATTAAGCAGAAACACCAATTGGGCTCCATCACTTCCCTCAAGGTAAAAAAAAAAAAAAGAAAAGAAAGAAAAGAAGCCCTACTTCTCCAATGTTTATGCTCTCATTACGTTTGCTATACACAGCAGAACACTAACCATAACAACCCCGAGCAACCCCGCCGAGCGTCAGCACGCTCCTTGTTATATGTCTCTGTTAGGTAGGAGTGAAGGGGTGAATAATAATATTCACAGCTTCCCTGCAGTCACAAAAATGTAAATATTTTGTTAAAGTGCTTACAAGACAAACCCACAGTAAATTTGAAAAATGTCCCCCATAATATTTAAACTAAATCCTCCTCTTTAACCTAACAAACCTAACCTTACAGCATGGCAGTTAAGTGATCCATTCATTTTATTTCAAAATCTCAGTTCTCTCTCTGTGTAAGAACCAGAGGCCAGCTGACAAACAGACTGGATAATATGTTCTCTCCAGAAACATTTTTCTGTGATTTAGAGTGATTAAATCTAACACATGCTGCTGCTTAGCCCGCAGCCAGTGCTTAGAAAGCAGCGAGTAAAGAAGCCTCAGGTCAGTTCTCCATTTCACTGAGATGGAAAAAAATTGAAGTTCTAGAGTATGAATCGACATGGTCTTCAAAAAACAATCACTGACTCTAAACATGTTCCTGGGAGCAATGAAAAGGAAGGAAAGAAGTTATTCACCACATCCAGAGACATCAGGGCATGAAGCAGTGGACGGCAGCAGGAGGAGGATCCATGCTGCAGACAGCACTGTGTGGAAGGATAAGGGAGCAGCTGAGACCATCAAATGGCAGTTTTAAGATCCTACCTTCCTATCTGCAACTCTATGAGCATGCAGTTGATATCTTGGATCGCTTTAAGTATTTGCTCCATATCCCCTGACAGGTGAAATTTCTTCTGTGGAAATAGAAGTAGATTTTTCTGTGCAAATAGAAATATTGTGCAAGAGTGGAAATTATCCTAAGAGAGAGAGAGATGTCCACAGCACCAATGCTGTAGAAGATCCAGGGCAAAACATTCTGCAAAACATTCTGCAAAACATTCTGCAAAACATTCATGAGGAAGGTCCAGAGTACCCTGAATGATCAGCAGGAAAACCATAGAATCAGAGAATGGCTTAAGTTGGAGGGGACCTTAAGGATCACCGAGCTGCGAACAGCCATGGGCAGGGCTGCCAAGCACTAGATCTGATGGATGTGTTGGACAAAGTTGAACAAAAAACATGAAAAAGCAGGACAAATTATGCTAAGAGTTTTTTTCATTTCACTAAATACAAAACTGTTGCTAAATGCCATGGTTCTGACATACCCACCATTGCCAAGCACCTCCACCTTTAGCGCTGTCAAATACAGCTCTCACGTCACCACTGAACATGCCAATAAAACTGCTTGGTTATCTTCAAACATAGCAACACCTAACTCCATAGATTTAACAGCAAATGATAGGATATAGGGAGGACTAAGCACAGAACATGCCCCTAAACCACACTTGGGTGCAGCTGCCTCTCTACAGGCTTTGTTCTACCACTTTGGGTCAACAGTGCCCTCTAAAACCAGCCTGTAAGCTCTTTTTTTTAGCTATCTTTGACATTGAGAGCAGAGAACAAGGAACCTATTGTTGCAAATTAAAAAAAACCAAACCCCAAGAACACCCAGTGTCAGCAGAAGGTCCCAGGAACAGGAGCACTGCGCAGTCTGCAAGCCACTGCTACAATGGAGAACTATTTTCCAAGTTATTAATTCAGTTTTTCAAAAGCAAAACCCATAGTTACCTTCCAAGCTACTCGTTCTTTGCTAGTTATAATCTGGAAACGCTTGTATTCTTAACCTAATCTGAAATTCTGCTAGGATTGATGGCACTGAGACTGTAAAAGATGGCAGCAAAAAATGTCTCAGTGGTCCACAAGAAAAAGACGTGTAATAATTACACTGTAAGAGAACTGAAACGAGTGACTGACACAGCAGGCACCAAGGGAAAGGAGCACGAACGAACTCTACAAGAGTGCTGGGAACACTGGGCACGATGCACTGATGGTGCTTCAGGGCAGGTAAAACAGTCCCAAGGTTATCCACCGAGAACAGAACCCTCAGAGCCTTCATTTCTGCTGCTTAACAAGCTCAGAGGTAGGGCTCCTCTCCCCTGCAGTACAACTGCATGCATAATGCTCTTGGGAAAAGAACCTTAAGCCAAAATCTCAACTATAGTTGAAGAAGAAAGCTGAACCAGAATTAGAGGCAGCCTACAAGCATCTTCTCAACAAGGAGCATTGCCATGCCCAATAACCACCAGGCTCCAAGGCAAAGCTGCTGCTTTCCATGGGAGAAAGGAGGGCAATGATCACGTTTTGGGATTCCTGCATTATTATTTTGTCATCTGGAGTTAGATTTTACAGACATCCAGATAAAATAAACTTACACCCCTGCATACCCCCAATGAGCACAAACTAACACTGTCACACACAGGCAGCACTGTGAGTCACTGTGGCTCATACTCCTTTACGGCATGATTTAGAATACAATAATCCTGTGATTCCAGGGCCCTAGCAAAAAAGTTTAAATAGAACAAATCAAAGAAGTTCCCTGCATATCTTAACCTCAGGAATGCCACTTTTCTGGTAATAAAGACTAAAGAGCAAGCATCTGTGCTAGAGAAGCTAATTAAATTGTAAGAAAAACCTCTTTTATATCTGGCTTGCAAAGTCGATAACATGTAAATTATAACTTGTGTAAGACATGATAAACTCTGTCCTTCACAGAAGGAAATGCACTTCTAACACGACTTACTGTAAACAGATCTCAGGGTATAGCAGCTCCTAATCAGAGGCAGTTCTGTAATGGACTTGTTGAGCAGTGACATTTCCTCCGACACTTGGCACTCCGTGAATAATGATGCTGTTGTGGTTAAACCAGATAAGGTTTAATACTAATAGAGGGAACAAAGTGCGGGGATTCTGACTGCATTAAGCCCAAATTTACAAACATGAACCTGAAATGTTTGACAGCCATGAGAAAAAAAAACTGTGAATGAGTCAGAGATGGGATCCTGGGCTTTAAACTTCATTTTGCTTTGTTTGTGCGGCGTAAGACGAAACATTTTAACATCGCCTCCAAAGAAAACCACTCCTCACACATTCCTTACAAAAGGCAAAGTAAAAATCAATGGCTCCAGGCGTTGTCCTTCGGCCATCCCAGCGGACAGCGGGGGCACAAAGCAGGGCTCTGCCCCTCAGCGAGGAGCTGACACGGGGGGATAAGACATCTCCATTAGCAGCGCTCCCTGTGAGCAGATGGAGCAGCTATTGAGCCAAATGCACCGTGACTCCTGGTTTATACATGAGCATCTGGGATGCTTCCTAACGGGAGGCAGGGCACAATGTCCGCCGATTTATCAACTGTTCCGCGCGCAATTAAGGATTCTGATAAATAATTTGGTCGGCGAAGGCCCCTCAGCTGAACTGAAAGGCAGCAAGGCGCGAGGGGTCAAGTGTTTCCGCGGGATTTACATTGAGCAAACAGAGCTGCCTCCAAAGGAATGCCCGCGCTGAGTGCTGCAGGGCTGCCGGGGCACAGCACTGCACCAGGAGCCGGCGGGTCCTTCGCTGCGGCTGAGACGAATCTCAACGCGATGTTCGTTATTGAAACCACCCTCCTTACTGCCTTAAGAAACAAAACAGAGATGTAGTTAGAGCTATATAATTTCCTGCTAATACACATTTTGATCTAAGGATAATGTGTGGTATCACCGCTTTCCCGCGAGCTCTACAAAAGGACTCTAATACCTCAGAACCATTTAATCAACATCCTAGGCAGGCAGTGAATAGATAATTGAAATATAAGTACTGTCATCCATATCCCCCTTGGGAAAGTGACACAGTAAGCATTATATCATTCCATTAGTCCACCCTTTGATGTGGGTTCTATTCTCATCACACTCTGTTTTAGCCTCAAGGTTTCTCCCCCCACCTCTCCGTGATGTGGCCACGCCAGAAATAAAGAGAACACCACGCTGTTCAAAACACACCGTGCACACTTCTACAAGGACTTGGACATGTCACGAGCACAAAGCTGCCTTCTTCATTTCTTGTTTACCAAATACAGCCAATGACAGCTTCTGGAAAACAGGATGAAAATAAACAAGGCAGCCAGGAGGGTGGCGGTGGCAATGGAATGCATTTACTTGTTTCCAAATAAAAAAGGTTGACTACACGCAGGATAAAAAATGCTTGGAAAGGCTGCTGTGACGGTGTCTGCTTTGAATCGCGCCCTGTTTAAACAAGAGGAAAGCCTCCCACTGAAAAAAGAAACATTTTTATCATTCGGAACCATCTCAGGGCAGTCCCTTTAAAATGAGGTATTTTCTAAACAAAATATCGGAATGTTTCCCTGCAGGGAAGGAGCATCGGAGCTCTTACAACCATTTCCCTTGAAGAACTGTAGATTTAAGGAGTTTTTGTTTTATTTGTTTTAACTTAAATACGAGGAAAACCCATCTGAAATGACCACCCAAGGGAGCAGCCCAAGGAGCTCAGCAGGGGCTGATCTCTAAATGGGAACCGAAGTTGTGCTGAAAGCCTGGGGGAGATTTCAAACCACTGCTTTAAACCCCAGGGCTGTCTGTGTGCTGTGTGCAGGTCTCAGCACAGCACTCATGGATTTCCTCTCACTTACATCAGTGGAACTCCACCAATTCCAGTGGAGACGTTCCTGATTTGCATTCATGTTAGCAAACAAAGAATCAAGCTAATTACCCCGAGTTATCAACAGTGATCACGGGAGGGTTTTTTTTCCTATTCTTTTTAATGCACTTTCTCAGCACGGAGTGCTTTTTCTGCCTGCTCCATGCGATGGAAGGAGAACTCAGCCTCATGCATTGCCAGACAGATCCGCTCCTGAGGCTCAGTGAGTTTGAGTCAATAGGAAAGCCTGACATGCTGCAATTTCCTATCAGATAATGAAGCTCCAAGTTGTATTTGCAGTTGTCACCACAGCTCATAAACATAAGCCATCAGCAAGAAATATTACTGATTTTGGAGCTCTTTTTGGTCTGATTCTTCAGGAGTTTATCTTAGAGTTAAACTGACCAAAGTCAACACTGCACTCAGAAATGTCAACAAGTGGGAAAAGCATTAAAGCCTCCATTAATTGCTGTAATAATTAAGAGAGGCCATAAGAACTGGGAAGCTCATATGCAGAACACAGCTCCTTGTTCATTGCTAAGTGAGGGAGTTAATGGGATTCCAGGACAAAAATATTTACCAAACAACATGAAGATTTATTTCTTTTGAAGCATCCGAGGCATTATCTGTGTTGTGCCTTCTGCCAAGTTAATAGACTTAAGCTTCTTAATTGCACAAGGAAAAGCAACTTGAGAGAGCAAATATTTTGCATAAGGAGAATACAGTTGAATACCACAGCATGTTAGTCACATATTGAAGAGGCAACCTCCCAGCTGCCCTGCAGGGAGCAGGGATGGGACTCCTGGGAACAGGTTGCCCAAGGAGGCTGTGGGTGCCCCATCCCTGCAGGCATCCAAGGCCAGGCTGGATGTGGCTCTGGGAAGCCTGGGCTGCTGCTTGGTGACCTGCACACAGCAGGGGGTTGAAATTAGATGATCATTGTGGTCCTTTGCAACCCAGGCCATTCTATCATTCTGTGACTCCGCTCTCCTGAGGTCCCTGCAGCCTGAACCACTCTGACACTGCCAGCACAGCCTGGATGACAGCAGACCAGAGCTGAACCAAGGGAGAAATCATGGCCTCGGTCCCAAGGAAAGGCTGTAGGACTGGGTGTAGGGAATAGCTGCAAAATGCTGCAGGGGCAGAACGGAGCGGTGCTGACATGGTTGTGAATTAGTCAGCTATTTAGAACATGCTGTTTGATGCTGGATATGGAAATTTCTCCCCCCGTTATTTTTTTTTTTTCTTTTTGTTTTTAAGATGAAAAACTATTCCTGTACAACTATTAAGTTTTTATGAGTGCTTAGTGCAGCAGATCCAGCAGCACTGTAAGTTCATAAAAACAGATGCTTTTTAACAAGTGTGCACGCAGCTCCGTGTCAAACTGCAATCAAAACTGTCATTCTGTACAATGTAATGGAGCAGGACACTTGTCATTGTAGAGGCTAAGCTCACTCAGCTACTGCAGCTAATACTGGAGATTTATTTAAATTAATCTGCAGGAAAATTAAATCCATTACTGTAAGAAGCAAGGGAATAAATCATACCCAACAGGAAACTAGAAAAAGCTGCTGCCATTTCAGTCCAATCTAAGGTTGCGTGAGCACAGCGACTTCTTTCTCGTCAAGAGCATAAAAACAACTCATAGCAGGAAAAATAATATCAGCTGTTGTTCTAATGCAAAACAAACAGTATGCCCGATGAGTTTAACACTGCGGCCAAAGCAGGAGGAACATCTGAAGCTGTCTGCATTTCCAAACAAGACTCGAGGGTCAGAGGAGGGGAGGGGACATGTGGGCAGGCTGGAATGATGGATGGTGTTTAGTGGCATGCTGTGTTTGGGTCTACCCGTGTTATTTCTGCAACAGGATGTCTCTGATTATTCTCTGACTAGAGAATAAGGGCAGTTAGATCTCACTGCTCAGAAGGGAATTTTTTCAGAGCCCTGCAAATTAAATAGGATGCTGGAAAGCAAGAAGACAATGAACTCTCAGGTGCTGCTTGTCACAGACCTAGCCACAGTGTCAGAATTTTCCCAAGGGGCATTGGCAAATGCCAAGAGATGCCAATAGATGCCAATAGATTTGGGGTGGGCAGAAAGGTATGTGCCCTCCTCCCAAATGTACAGGAGACCCCAGCTCCGCAAGGCCCATTGGCATTCCTGCCTGTAGGCTTTGCCTGATGTCAGAGCCAGGCCAAAGCGTTTCATAGCAGGGGCACACCGAGTGCCTGGGTAACTATTTCAGCCATAAAGCTGATGCAATATATACAGGGGGCTTCATAAACTGCATCCTTCCCGAGAACTTTGCAGAACCTGCTCCTGGCTCGCAGGGTGCTGCAGCCTGGTGTGACAGTTCAGCTAAAGCTGCCTGATGGAAATGCCCCCTGACCCCAGGGGCTGTGGTGACACAGACACCCTGCAGCACAGCCCTGCTTCCTTGAAGTGTGCTCAGGTTCCTCAGTGATGCTGAAGGACACTGCCAGACTTCAGCAAACTGCAAAACAGGATCAGCTGTGGGACCTTTGAACTCCATGAATATGTATGCAGGTAAAATGAGCACAAAAAAAGTGTTGCCAAGGCAGGTTTGGTTTGGTTTGGTTTGGTTTCTCAAACTAAATGCTTTGGACAGAAAGGGAGGGGAGAAACTTTACAAGGCAGGAGCACAAGTCCTGCGAGGAGCAGCTGAGGGAACTGGGGCTGTTCCCAATGGTCTGCAGTAGAGAAGGCTCAAGGGAGACCTCATTGCTCTCTCCACCTCTCTGACAGGAGGTTGTGACAAGGTAGGGATTGGCCTCTGCTGCCAGGTAACAGCAATAGGATGAGAGGTGATGTCCTCAAGTTGTGCCATGGGTTCAGGTTGGATACTGGGAAAAAATCATTCTCTGAAAGAGCGGTGATGCGGTGGCACAGCTGCCCAGGGTGGTGGTGGTGGATTCATCATCCTTGGAGGTGTTCAAGAGCTGTAGAGATTCTGCACTGAGGGATGTGGTCACTGGGCAATATTGGTGGGGATGGGCTGACGGTTGGACAGAGTGATCTTAGTGGTCTTTTCTAACTGTAATGGCTCTATGATTTACTTATATGGCAGCTTCTCTTAAACCGAACTAAGCCCGTTTAATCTTTGTTGAAGCTGCAAGTGAGGGCCACAAAGCCAAACACATGGGAGCAATTTCCCTGCTACAGAATGACACATCTAATGAGCCAGTTCCATGAGTTAGCTTAGTGGAAAGGAAGACACGAGCTCATCCAAGGGCTGGATGACTCAGGGACACTGAGGACCTCATGCTAAGGGTTACCAGCTTGATTTTGGCCCAAGTTCTGAAAATCTGAGAGTTGCCTACAAAAGAAGCCCCTGGTCCCAGTGCAGCTTCTCACTGGGCATAGGTTCATACCAAAACCACCACTGGAAGCCTTTCCAAAGAGGTGCAGTGAATCAGAACTAGGCAGAGTGAAGGACTCCTCACTCTTCAAAAGGAGTCTCAGGCTCAGCACTGGACTGCACAAAAACTGGCATGATCCTGCTACCCATCCTGCACCAGCTCTATAACGAGACCTGTGAGAACTAAACAACTAAATAAAAGTAAAGAGAGAAGGGAAGAATGAAAAATTAAGGCCATTACATTTTATTTATGAGCAGTGAAAATGAGCGTGGAAGGTAAAGTGACGCCTCGTTTGCACTGCATATCACAGGTATGAGTTTAAAAGGTACCAAACACCTCATGATACGAAACGGTTAAAGAGAAGAAAATATCGAAACTCAAATGTCAGACAGATTTTGGACAAGAACTCTGTATGTACTCCAAGCTCATTGAGTTCTTTCCCCGAGGTGAGATATCATTCTCTTACCTACAATTTATCCATCTCTGTCCAGTCTGTTCTTGACTTATATGAGGATAATCATTTAAGGGTCTTATTTAACCAGCCAGAAATGAAGGAGTTCAAGGAGCACCAGGGAATACGTGGCAAAAAATAACAAGCTTACATCACTAGCACTGGATTACTCTCCTCTGGCACACCACAGAAGAAATAACGCCAGTCATGGTCTGCATGTCAGAAGTCTCCAGGGAATTAGGTCGGCATTATTCAAGGTAAGTGACACTTTAAAGAACTTTAAATTAGCTGTTGACAGTCAGGTAGATAGATTGACGAGTGATTACATGAAGTCCCCAGCATTACCATTTTGTGGTGAAAGTAAATATGAAAGGAGGGAAAGCAGAAAATATGTTAAGTATGGTTTTGTCAACCCGTGATGCAGCTGGGAGACAGCAAAGTTCATCTAAAGATGCTGGAAACTTCTACAACTAATTGCTTTCTCTAAATCAAGAGTTGTCAGAAGGTTTCCTGGCAGAATCACCGCAAGCAATGCAAGTAGACTATGCCCCAAAAAAAGGGAAAAAATGAAAGGAAAAACATTCCCCCATCACCTTTCTCCCTAAGTGAGAAAGCATCCCTGGAGGCACTCGAGGCCAGGCTGGATGTGACTCTGGGCAGCCTGGTCTGCTGGTTGGCGACCTGCACATAGCAGGGGGTTGAATCTAGATGAACACTGTGGTCCTTTTCAACCCATGCCATTCTGTGATTCTGTGATTCTAAGTGGCTGCAGGGGAAGCCAGCGCTCCGCCTGGTGCTGCATGGAGCTGTGCCCCTGAGCTGCACAGCTGAGGAGGACACTCTGCATGCACAACAGATGTCCTCACTGCAGTCGTCCCTAAAATATGTTTTTAAATAAAATTAAATCAGCTCAGGCATCTGTAATTAGCACCATCTTCGAGAACAAACCAGAACGAGTTTATTGAAGCTCTCTAACTATTTACAGTGAGAGCGAATTTACCCTCAAGGTTCACTTTACTATTTTGTCTCAATTTTCTTGTAATTTCATCCATCACAATTTTTTTCAGTCTTCCAAAGGTGATGGATAAAACACAGAAATAAATAGGACCAACTGTTCACAGAAGCCTAAGGGAAAACAGAATTTTGTTATAAATAATCCTTGGCACAAATCATGGAAACGCAATACTAAAATTGTTTGTTGAATCATTTATGAATTGGGCCCTCAGTTTTAGTTTGCAAATAAGTTACAGTTTTTGTTGATGTTCTTTTTCACTTTGCTTTTTTAGCTGGGAAACAGCCTTTGAGAAGCTGAACTGATACATAATACAGAACACAGAGTGACTGAAGGATCTTTTTAAGGGAAGCTCTATGCAAATACAGCACTCCTGGATTTACACACAGGTGATGAGAAGCTAAACGATGACACTCGTACAAGACTTTCTTAGATGACACCAATCTGAGTTCTCATTCCAGCTTTACATGCAGAAAAGGCAAAGACCTACAGTGCACTATAAAACCACTGAAAAAAAAAAGGAGGATTTTTATGCAGGTAATTTTTAGCAGCACCTCTGTGGGATGGTTTCTAGAACTGCTCAGGAAATGACATCCCAGGGGACTCAAGCAAATGCATGTGGTCTAACAGATAAAGTGGAGGGGTAGGAACAGCACACCAGCTCGTGTTCCTTCCAAGATGGGAAGTTTTGGATATTTTTTGTTATAATCCAATGCAAACCTTCAAGGGAACGTAATGACACCCTGCTGCACTGCGTGGAGTCTGGTCACACATGCAGGAGCACACAGCAGGAGTGGAAGGTTTGCTTTCTTGCGGAATTCGGGATTGCAGAGGACAGCTGATTACCCAAACACCTCACATGAAAGTCACAAACATGAAACAGTATCAAAGAACAGAGAGATGCATTTCTTTTGTCTGCAAATCGCTGTTTTTCCTCATCTGAAGAGAGCAAGAGAGACACTTGGAGACAGATAAAAGCAATATTAAGACCCAATGCTCATTAGCTGGAGCAGGTGTGTGCAGCCTTACCTGATCTGTCCTCGCACCAGGGGTCTGTTTTTTGTCCTGTTCATATTCGAGTCAAACGGAACCTCAAAGAACTGTAATGAAAAAAAAAAGAAAGGGAAGAATCAAAATGAAAGGATGCCGGAAACCGTGCCACGCGTGGAATGCCGTGGCTGCATCTGCACGTGCTTTCATCTCTGGTTTTTGAAGGTTCAGCAATGCAACTAACATGGCAAACTCCTTTTATGGAGCTTTGAAAGTCTGCAGTAATACTTCTGGCATCCCTTTAGAAAGAAAATCACCTGGAGGACAAAAGTAGTTTGCTGAAGTCCCCAGAAGTTCCTTATTTGAAGCAGAGGCTGATTCCAAGTTCTCAACAGGTCTGACAGAGCCTTTATGCACACTGTTAAATACCCACATACACAACACACAGCTCTGCCCCCGGCTTTATATTTAGACAAACAACCCTCACCAATGCTGTGCTTCTGATATTTTAAAGACAGATGCCTTTTGTCTAGATCTAACATCCGAGAACCTGTAACCCACCCCAAAACCCATCAGCTCCTGTGAAACGCGACCCAAACTGCACTGAGCTCCTCTCTTGGGCAGCAGGCAGCGAGCACAGCATATGCTGTTATTTAATAGCACAACCCAACCTGACTTTAAACACTGCCTGTGGGAACACCGAGGCAGCACTATCAGCACGCTACAAATTCCTGCAGGTTTCTGTAGAGCTGCTTGACAGAAAATGGCTCTGGAAAAGCTGAATGAGGTTTTCTGTGCTGCAGCATAAAGCCGTTTCGTTGTACATGGACAAAACAGCAATAAAAACTGAAATATATATATATAAACCCCACCATACTTTGGAGATTCACCAAAAGCTATTTATAGGCAGCGCAATATGTATTTATAGGAAGCATATCTTCTACTGACGTTATGTCTGAGGTTTTGGGGTAGGAACCCAATTACATGAATGCGGAGGAAAAGCAGCACAAGGGATCAGGATTTCAAGCCACCAGAACAACGACATCTATCTACAGTCAGACTGCAGATAGATTTAAGGTGACTGCTGTATAAGACCTGCGTCACTTCATCAAGCTGATGCACCCTTTCACATGACAAAAGACAAAGTCTGCAAACATCCTGGCTCTGATGGTGCCAAAATCTGTGTAAAAAATGAAACACTTATGGATTTTGTTTCACTCGTGTATCACAAAATTCAAAGCATCTCCCACATTTATCCACACAGAAAGTATTGTTGTGAAGAAATGATGGGATTAAAGGAAATCATAAACGTTTCTGTAAGGGCAGCACTGAAAGAAAGATCTTCAGCTGTGCTCCTGACAGCTCTACCATTCCCAACACTGAGGTTATAGGAAAATCCTGCCTGTGTGTGCTCAAGCCCACATGCTACAGTTTTCCAGCTTGAACACAACTTGCCAACAGCGTGCCTTAAAGCCGAAGAGTTCAGCAGTGGGCATCCCCTTCGTATTTTGAGATGCTCCTAAAAGTGCCCAAATTTGGGAACAAATGAGGTGGAGAAAGGAAGAGGAGGAGGCGAGGGGATACCACTGGCACCCCTTGGCCATGAAAGTCCCAGAACATCCCTGCTGTGAGCTGCCCAGCCCGGCAGCACCGAGCCCCAGGGCACCAATGCACAGCAGCTCTGAGCTGTGGGTTGGCTTTGCATCACTGCAGCAGCACGGTGTGAGTGCTGGGGGTCTCACAAAGACCCTCTGTACAAAATGGCAACAAGTACACCCAGGGAAGTGAAAGCACTGTGTTTGGATTGGAAGGCAGTGATTGCTTCTGACAGCTCAGCATTTTGCTAATGGGTTGTTTCACTGTTACATTTCAGACACAATTATGCTAAATGAAGAAAAAATATCATCTGACATCAGACTAGTAGAGCAATGCAAGGGAAAATTCGACAGAGCGAAAGTCTTTTCTTTCTCTTCTGAAAATATTTTGGGCTGTGTGCAGTTTTGTTTCATTTTGTTGGCACAAACCTCCCTTATCTGTATTTGCACTGACCTCCCAGAGCTGATGTCCAGCTGAAACTTGGGCATGCACAGAGATCCTGGCTCTTAAATACTCACAGCAGAAGCTGTTCAGTGTGCGATGGGTAAAACTACCATAACGTGTATGTTTTAAACTCAAACTGAAACGTAAGAAAGCAGAAATGAAGAACAGTTGGATGTTCAACGCTGTTGAGAGAATTGAAAGGTAAGCATTTGGTATGATGTGACAATACTCTATCAGTTTATGACATATTGCTGTATATTTTATAGAGTAGTTGACCCCTGAGTAGAACATATTTAGACCAAGAAACTCCTCCCTGAGTGAGGCAGTCCCAAAGCATCAGTCCCTGCTGTACACAGACATCTCTGCTCCCAGAACCAAGATTGCTGCATGGCTTTGGTCTGAACTCCTTTGCTTATCTAAATCTGACAATCTGAACAATCTGTTATGTCAACCACACGCAAAAAAATTACATATCTCATTGAACAGCAGCTAAGAAAAATCCTTTTATTTGTAATGGCCCAGATTCTTTCACTGAGCAAAGCTGTGATTGCATGTCAGCAAGATGCCATGTATCATACTTGCTACATTTTGTTCCCAGATGTTTGACAAAATTCCCTCTCCACTTGGAATTATTTCCCCTGATATTCCAGGAAGATGAAAAAGATGTGCATCTAAAACATCATGCTGCAGGAATGAAAGAGTGAACCCAAACACACTACGTCATGCCAGGCCAGCACAGCACTGCCTGCTTTAGCAAACAGTGAACTCAGCAGCACGAATCCTGGATAAATAAATATTTCAGAAGCTCTCAAGATGCTTTTTCCTTGGAAGCCTGAATGCATCAGCTCAGACAGACAAGGCAGAATTCTCTCCCATAGGTATCTGGGAAGGCAGCCACCAAAGGGCTGCAGGAGGGCTCAACCTACAGCATCTCCAATCCCCGAGTGACAAAACTTGGCAATGGTTTTCCAGACCCCATCCTAAATTTTTATCAGTGTGTCTGAACATTCAAGACACAACGTCGGAAAAAAATAAATCAGCTACACTTTGTGGTTTATTTCTCTGGCAGACTCATCTGACTCTGTGTAGATTTCATCTAGTTAATATACAGTAATTATATCTTAAACATCTAACAAATCTTAGATTAGCTGTCACACTACTGCTTACTGTTATTTACAGCCGTGCTTTTTGTCCTTAGCTGCTTCCTATTGGTTTCCTCTATGTTTCTAAGTGAAACATTGCAGACTGCTTCATTTCTTCAGGCTCCCTCCAGGCAACAGCAGCCTGCAGCACTGACTGGGACACACATTAATTACATCATTTAGACTCGAGCAGGACTCCCAGGCTCACTCCTTCCGCACCATCTCCAAGCACTTGATTTGCAGTTAAATACAGCCACCACCTATTAAGTTCTCAGATTGAGTGGCCTGACTATTCGCAATTAATTAGGGATGGAAAAGTCTGAGCACGAGCTGTTTGCCTTCTGTGGTCATTCCTGCGGGAACAATTTCAGCTCCTGAATTATGACAATTCAATACCCTGATTCCTGTTAACACACAAACATAAATAGAGCGCATTACGAGGAACAACATGTCATATAGTTTATCAAACGGATGGCTGACATGGAGGCCAGTGAGCTTTTCCCATCCACATTGCTGGAATCTGAGCACCCAGAGCCAGCTCTGAGCTGGGCCACGTGCTGGAACAGCAGATGATGGAGGGCAACTGGCCACCATGTATTGACACCACATTTCCCTCTAACTCTAAACACACATTTACATCAGAATTGATAATCTCATGAGTCTAAAGCTAGATTATAACCTTGCCATTAAAAAACAGTTTAATTTGTGGCAACATGGGGATCTCCCCGCTGCAATACCAGTGCCAGGGCTGGGCAGGACCCAGGGAGCCCCTCGGTGCCAGCCATCACCCTGCCCTCCCACTCCATCCACAGACTCCTGACCAACCCAGACCCCCAGAGGAGCTCCTGTTTAAGGCCCTGTGCTCTCATGGAGCACAAAACCTTCAGCCCGTTTCGAAGTGCTCCAAACGATGTGCTGCTCCCAGGCTCTCACCCCAGATCTAAGTGTCTACCGAATGCAAACAACTTACAGATACACTGCAATTAAAGCAAGGCAGATTGAGTTTCAGAGCAAGCAGGTGGGCTTAGAGTCATCCCACTTGACTTTGGCGACTTAAGTGAGGCACCAGGCAAGGCGTGCTTTGCCCCTGGCTCCTCATACCTTTAATCTGAGCAGCCTGCGGGTGGCTCAGCAGCAAAACAGCTCTCAGGATGGATTTCTTCCTCTCCCAAGCCCTCAAGACAGCACAGGGCAGTCTGGGCGAAGTGGTGGCACAGCAGGGGAGCAGAACATGGGGCTGTCACCACAGGGACACCCCCTCCTGCTCCACAGTGCAAACCCACTCGTTTCCAAACCCATGACCTGCAGGGTGAGACCGAGATACAGAGACAGCGGTGGCAAAACCTCTCCTCAGCAAAACCCCTTGTTCCAGCTCCTCCTTTGAGCCCTCTTCCCCTCCGTACTATCTGGTTATTTCTGCTCTGTGTGTTTCCAGTGATTTATCTCATATTGTGATAAAGTAACATATAATTACATAAAAAGCAAAGAAAAACACAACATATAATTTATGGTAAATAAGATCAAAGTCGAGATTATTATTATAGGTTTTCTCCCAGTTTCCTTTCAATCACTTTTATATGAAAACAACAAAGAATAATTAAAGTATATTACAAAGGACTTTTTATTCAATTGTACACAGATGTGCCTAAAAAAAAAAACACGCAAGGGAAGGATTTTCAAAAGCACTCATGCACTGATCTAACACTATTCTCACTGAAGTCAATGGCAGTTTGACTTCAATGAGAGCACAGACAGACCAATACTGAGTGATTCTGAAAATCCCACCCTAATTGTACAAACAAGGGAAGGCTTTAGAGATTGCTGGCTTGGAGATTGTATATTTGAGAATCATAAAGGGCACGCAGCACCTGTTTGTCTTCAAGATATGAAAATAAAGCAAGCCAAATATTTTAAGGATTAGAAATGGCTTTTTTTCTTTCTTTTTGTATTTTTTTTTTTTTTTTAAAGCAGTATCTGAAAACCCTCTGGCTCTGCACTTCCCAGCCTAGCTATAGACCTGCTTTAATATTTTCTATTTCAAAGAGGATTCTAATTAAAAAGGAGACTGATGCAAGCCTGAACAATGTTACCTACAGGTAGAGAAGGACAGCTAAACCCCACACTGTCACTCTCCAGTGAAGCCAAGGAAAGCTGCTAGGTAAAGCAGCTGCCACGCTGCGCTTGTTTTGAAGACGTGCTCCTCATAGCAGCCCATTGCTATCTGCAGGGAAGAGGACAGGAGGTAAGTGCAGAGAAAGTGTTGAGATCTGTCACTTCAGAAACATATTTTCAAGGCTGAGAATGCAAAGACTCACAGACTTCAATTAGCACTTATTTGTCCTGGAAGATGAATGACATGCTGCGCAGGCTCGGTTTTTAGGCGCTCAGGAGAGGACGTGCTGCTATTTCTCTGGCCACTTACAGGCATGGGACTTTCTGAGGGTCCTCAGGGACATCTGTCCCCTGCCCTGAGAAATCTTCTAGGTTTTTGTGCTTAAACACTGAGTACACTTAACCACAAAGTGTCATGAGTTCCCATGGAATGCCAGGAACTTGTTTCAGTGCCCATTAAGTGACTTGAGATGCCAGCCCAGCCGCCCCAGGCACCGTGCTCCAAAACAAAGGGAAACCCCAAACCCACCCAAAGTGCCTCCAGGAGTGACATCTGTCTTCCACCCAGCTTCCCGTGACCAGGGCAGCAGGGAGTTGTGTCCACTCTGTATTTGTTGTCAGCTCATCCAAACCCCATTAGAGACCAAGAAAACAAGGAGTCATTAAAGGCTTGTGGCTTGACGGCCTCTTCATCAACACTTTTGCCAAACAAAGTCCTCTGGTGCTATCACAAGTGCTGTTACAAGGAGCTGGAATAGAGCGTGGCTGTGCTAACACTCAGGAGTGTCAGTGACATGGTCCAGACAGCAGTGTGCCTCATTGCCCATGCGCTCCACAGATCCCATTGCAATGGCCAAGGATTGGCACAGTTGTGACCATGAAGTAGGAAAACATAATTAAGGGATACATGCGGCCTTCAGTTGTATGAATAACTTCAGACTTGTCTGTCGCCACCCCTGGGCTCCCTGAGCCAAAAGCAGCAATTTCCAGGTGCAATGAACACCTTCCTACCCCATCCTTTGGGCATGGACTTGGGCACCATTGTGCTCTTCCTTTGCACCTTAAAACCCAAATGGCTATAAATGTGTCTCGCAGGTCTGACCCCCACCTCAGAATCACAGAATGGCCCGGGTTGGAAGGGACCTCAAGGATCATGAATCTTCAACCCCTCTGCCACATGCAGGCCACCACCCCCCCATTTAATACCAGCCCAGGCTGCCCAGGGCCCCATCCAAGCTGGCCCTGAACACCTCCAGGGATGGACGGGACATCCACAGCCACTCTGGGCAGCTGTTCCAGCATCTCCCCACTCTCTCTGTAAAGAACTTCCCCCTCACATCCAACCTAAATCTCTCCTCTACCTCATGTCCTTCCCTTGTACTGATCCAACAGTGACCCAACCTGGACACATTTCCTTTCCTGTTTCTTTCTGTCTGGATCGTTTCTTGATCCTTTCCACTGGATTTGGTCACTCTAGGCATTCTCTCTCCTTTACGATTTACACAGTCCTCTCTCTCTGGGCTTGGGCAATAAAGCAGTATATACACTGCATTTCCCTGGAATAATAAAATAAAACAACCTATTAGTACAAAATTCAACAGTTGGACTGCAATCACACAAAGTCAACCACCTACCCATGCAGGATTTGTGTATGGCCATAAATGATGAACTACAAGTTGATGCCTACTTGAAGTAGAGGTACACGTTTTCTGATCTTCAAGAACTATTTTATCCCTGTGCATTTTAGGAACAACTGCAAAGTTGAAGAAAAACACCACTTTCGTGCTTACCAAAACACACCCCAAATCCCTTTGCAACGCCACGCTCTCAAAGAGATTCCTTTCCATTAAATCATGTTTGTCATGACACCAGCATGCCACGAGGACAACATGTAATTTAAAAAACAAACACAACCACATACAACAATCCCTTTGCTGAAGATAGGAACTGCACAAGGTCAGTATCTGGTTTAAGTTACTGTGTGTCCTAAAATACACCAGACCAGGTCCTCTGGACACAGTGCAGCTGCTTTGAGCAATACTGCAGATAAAACCCGATACCGAAAATGGCTTAGACAAATTCCTGTGGTAGAAGAAAGCTGTTACTCAGGAACTCTTAGGGCAGTATTTCTGCTGCCCAATGCAAGTGGGAGATGTGCATAACACTCAGCCGGGAGGCACGAGCATCCTCCAGATGGCAACTGAGAGCCAACAGGCAGCAGCTTCCCCAGCGCCTGGCTGAGATGCAAAGCCTTTGCTGCTCTCTAGGAACCAGCCACAGGGATCCTGAGCCCTCCACAACATCGCCGTCAGCCACTCTTTGTCCCCTGGGATATAGCTACAGTCAGCTATAAAACAAAGCAGCGTCGCTGCTGCTCTGCTTTTTCCCAGGAGATTCGAGCACGGAAGTGTAAAGGTGAGGTCTAAATCATTCCCACACATCTCCCATTGCCTACCCATGTGTCCAGGATCCAGGTCATTTTAATCAGCTCTTTATAATTTGTCACTCCGACGATAAGAATACTAATCCACCCCAGTGCGCTTCCTGCCAGGCACCCGAATATTAATCCATAAACTGGGCTCTTATGTCATGTGTAGATGCATTCATTTTCACTGCTCATGGCTTTCCTTCTTACAATACCGACAAAAGTAATGCTGTACACAAGCAGCAGGCTTGCCTGCTTTGGGCCACAGAAAGGTTATGTATTTATTTGCATACATGCAGTTTAATTACTCTTAAACACTTCTTCAAGTTTGGAAATACAAAATTACTTTCTTCCTCGCACTTGCTGACACCTGAGAAAAACTAATTTGCTTTGGTTTGTCGGCATTTGGCAGAAGAGCCTTCAGCTCCTTCTGGAAAAAAAGCCTTGAAAGCCCACCAGTATTAAGAAAGGAAAACAGAAAAACCAAAAAATCCCACACCAAAAAACAAGGAACAAAATCTGGGCTCAAGATTCTAAGTGTGAACAAGGGTGTAAAACGGCATTAACATTGACTAACAGAACAGTGTGATAACTGTGCCCAACTGTCACAGAAGCGATCTGCTGGACGTACCAGCAGCTCAGACCTCTTAATATTAATAAAATCATCTCCCGAGATTTAATTCAGTGAGGCACTGAAGAGCTGATGTCAGGGAGAGCTGAGAGGGGGAAGAGCTGGAAGTCACGTTCTGACACATGGCGCATTTAGGCAATCTACTGAGACTATAGCAGAGAGAAGCATCTCTTTTATACAGAAAGAAATTAAACAACTTTGGCCGTTGTTCAGATGTCTGAAAAATAAAAAAATAAAAAATAAAAAATATCTGCAAGGGATTTGAAGATTTGTACTTAACTGGCAAGAGAGCTCCGCTCCGAAAGGCGCTCATTTCTTTGATTAGGAAGAGCTGTGAATGTTGAAAGACTCTATCAAAGGCACACCGATGGGTGCAACGCTACCTACATTTGTATGATGCTGGTTTTATTTAAAAGCAGCTTGGCAATAAAGCAAATTAAGACAAACAGCCATCCCCTGTCCCATCTGCATGGAACTTAACAGGGAGCCATCAGTATTCTTATTAAGCCCATTATTTCCTTCTGATTTCCCAGACCACGGGCTCCTTCACAAAGCCACCCCAGTTCTGCTGATCAAAGGGCACTGAGAGCTGCCTACAAAACTAGATGGAGTTTCCATTCAACTGGAGGGGTTTCACCCAGAGCAAAATAGTTTGGTAAAGGTTCTATCTTCAAAACACCACGTTTTTGTGCAGAATATGCACAACTGCCAAATACAGCAACAATCAAATAACAGATGTACAAGATGCATTTAATTAGCTCCAGTTTTGCAGGTAGAATGCAGTAGTTTTTTCTTCTTATAAAACATCACGCACAAGCCAGGACCATGACATGAGGGTGGCCATCATTATGCTCTTCTATTAAGGGCTGGATGACAAACCTCTGCATGGAGAATCCAAGTTACAAAGACATCCCAGACCAATAAATAAGTCTCACCTTTTCTTCCCCTTCATTAAGATGGAAAGTGAAGCAACAGCCCCTCCAGGACCCATCAGAAAGCACAAACAGCCCAACCTGTTGCAGGGCATCACATCATCCATCTTTCTAAAGCTGTCAAGAAATGTTTGTCATTCCAATACTGCTTGCATCTCCCAAACGCTAAGATAACATGCCCATCAATCTCAGCTGGAGTTAAAAGAGGAGTCAAAAAATAAATAGTTCTGAGTCATGTTACTAAGAGGGATTCCACACACTATTAATTTTAGCTTGGAAACCAATTAAGACACCAAATCAGCATTACCTCCCGCGGCTTTTTAAGGCATAATGACCTATTTGCTTGCTTAAATTTATTTATTTTATGACAGCGAGCCTTTGAAATGCTGTAGGAGTTTAAACAAAAATAGTGCAGCGTGGTCTATTTCAGCAGGCCACTCTTTAAACAAAAGAACAACAACAAGGACTGCGATGGCACAGAAACGTCAGTGCGGCAGAATGAATGGGGTTCGTGGAAAACCATCTGTCAGTCCTTTAGCAAAACGGGGACTAAAGGAGGGCTCCCTGCCTGCCCAACAGCCTTGCACACGCCGTGGGTGTCACCACGGATGTCACCCAAAGCAGCCACGCACTTGGAGCACCTTTTGAAATACTGACATGCAAATGCTGCTCGTGGCAGTTCTGTCTTCCAGGTGCCTCCAATGTGGCACGTTTGTTACGTGTTGGTTCATGAGACGTTTCCTGACTGCTACGGAAGAAAGAAATCAGCCCTGTGCCTCATTCCCTTGGGTGCATGCAGTCACGGCAGAACTGCTGAGGGTCTTCACGTGGGGTTAAAGTCAGGCTCTGCCTCGTGGACACTGCTTTTATTTCCTGTGGAATTAAACCCAGAAGCATAGGAAGCCTTTGTGTGATAATGGAAGCACATCACGGCGTCTGATCTTCCAGCAAAAGCAGGAAAGTAGGAGCATCTACATGAGAAGACAAAAGACAGATCCAGCACAAGGTCCAGCTTGCATTGCTGGCAAATGTAAGATAAAGAACTTCAATGGCTTGTCCCAGAGCCCAGGGATGATCAGGTATGATGCCATCCACCCAAGAGTACCTATGGGCAAGCATAAAAACATAAAAAAACACAGAAAGTCACCAAGAATTCTCATGAGAAGACGGCAAAATCAAAATTGCATCTCTCATGGAAACTCTCAAAATCTAAAATAAATCATTACAAACTGGAACTAAACTGAACACTGCAGTATTGCTATGACAAAGATAATATATATAATCTGTTGAGACATCTGCTTTTGGACTCCATTCAAAATTCTTCTGGGGAGAAAACATCCCTACTTGACATACACCAACTCTGCCACTCAAAACCAAATTTGCAGCAAGGTCTCACTGCAAAATAAAAGTAGTGATAAAAGAAAACAATTCTGAGGAAAATAAATCTGCTTTAAAATTGACATCCTACTAAAATCCAAACGGATTTCCCTAGGTAGCCCTGTCCTTAAATGCATGCCACCATTTCATCACAGCGCAGCTCCTGCACTGACAGGTCCCAAGATGTGCTTATGTGATCATCGTTAAAGACGAAGTGCTGAAATGAATTGCAACATTTAGTAATGCCTCTTACGAACAAAGATTTATAGGGGAAGCATGAAATGAAACTAAAAAAAGCACATGGTTACAATGCCTTGTGCTGTACTGGAGAAAAAAAAAGAGACAGATATGTAAACAGGCATTGAAAAGCACGGATAGCTGAGCACAGGCATCCTACCAAGAGTTCTGCTGCAGAAGGTGATACTCAGCTCATCTCCTCATTTAATCCTTGTAACAGGAGTTGTGGCCTTCCAACACTTGAGGGGAGCATATATATAGGAAGGGGAATGCTGTTTACAAGGGTGGGTGGTGATAGGACAAAGGGGAATGGTTTTAAACTGAGACAGGGGAGGTTTAGGTTGGATATTAGGAGGAAGTTTTTCAGCCAGAGGGCGGTGAGGCACTGGCACAGGCTGCCCAAGGAGGCTGTGGGTGCCCCATCCCTGCAGGCATCCAAGGCCAGGCTGGATGTGGCTCTGGGCAGCCTGGGCTGCTGGTTGGTGACCTGCACACAGCAGGGGGTTGGGACTGGATGAGCACTGTGGGCCTTTGCAACCCAGGCCATGCTATGATTCTATGAGCAGTATCAACAAAACAAAATCTAATTGGGTTTTACAAGTCACTTAAACACACAAGCTGTGTTATCTAGTAAATACCATTTCTGCTTCGCTCTGTGTCTCAATTCTTGTTTAAACAGGGCGATGGAAAGTTCAGGTGGAACCCGCAGTTTCACTGTATAAAAAATGGACCAAAAAAAACCATTTTGCAAAACAATCATGTATACATGGCTGCAGAAATAAGTGCAAAACGTACTGCATGTGCTCCCAGCCAAAAAATAAAAATAAAAAAAATATACAGAAAAGAACAGTAATCGGGTGAAAGAAACTGAATGCAAATGCCTTGCTGCAGAGAGAAGCAGCTGTGCATCACCTCCTTGGTGCACCTTGGCAACTCCTGTCTAAACATCCACTCATACAAATAAAACTTGGAGAGGTATTTTCTGTACTGAAACATACACAAAACAGGTTTGGAGGATTGCTCACATGGTTGGAAGCACTCCGTTTCCACACAAGCATATGCATTTACTATATAAATATTTATAGTTTGGCAGTTCGTCCTCCAAAGCTGCATGGGTTTTCTCCATTGGGTTGAACCAGCGAGATTTCCTCTGAATTTCCACATTTCCAGATGCTTTGCTCAAGCAGCCTTGATGGAGAACAGTTGTGCCTATTAGCAGACAAGCTGCTGACAACTGAGTGCAGCTTCTCAAAGCTGGCAGAGAGATAATCTGGCACCGTGATCTGATAAGCTACAGAGAAGAGGCACGGAGGCCTGCAAACAGTGCAAAGTCAGGGGAAAACCTGGTCAGCTCCAAGCCCGTCCTTGGGGTGTTGCCATGAAATTTGGAGGAATGAACAACAAATACATTTAAAATAGGGTTCTTTCCCTGTGTTAGTTGTTTAAAATGTGACGAAGCCAAAAAAAAAACCAATCTGATAATTGTATTTTGCTATGTCCTCCTGCCTTTTCTTCCCATAAAGAAGAAAAAAAATTCTTCATTTTACAAAAGGTATTCTTCTGTAGTGAGGATGAACAGAAAACGCATCAGGAAGGCTGGAGATGTTTGCAGCCAGCATTCTTATCTTCTCTGCAGCTCTGCAACCATCACACACTGCTGCACTGCTGCTATCACCCAGCATCGGTACCAAAGGACATGTGCAGAACAAGGGAAAATCAACAGAGAATCACAGAACGGCCTGGGTTGAAAAGGACCACAAGGATCATCTACTTTCAACCCCCAGCAGCCCAGGCAGCCCAGAGCCACATCCAGCCTGGCCTTCCACAGCCTCCTTGGGCAACCTGGTCCAGTGCCTCACCGCCCTCTGGCTGAAAAACTTCCTCCCAATATCCAACCTAAACCTCCCCTGGCTCACTTTAAGACCATTCCCCCTCGTCCTTTCACCACCCACCCTCACAAACAGCCGTTCCCCCTCCTGTTCATACGCTCCCTTCAAGGTCTGGAAGGCCGCAATGAGGTCTCCCCGCAGCCTTCTCTTCTCCAAGCTAAACCAGCCCAGTTCCCTCAGCCTTTCCTCATAGCAGAGCTGCTCCAGCCCTCTGATCATCTCAGTGCCCTCCCCTGGACCCGCTCCAA
>JAPSGF010000021.1:3386422-3460627 GCA_035772895.1 Perdix hodgsoniae | reverse complement strand
CCACTGTTGAGAGACAGGATTTCTTTGTTTTGACCCAGAATGACTTTCCCAATGCATTTTCCAGGTGAAGGGAATTCCCTCCTCCCTGCCACCCTCCCACCCGCTCCTTAATTAAAGCCGGTGCAGAAACCCTGCTGCAGACTGAAAGTGCTCGATGAACGTGTAAGTTGGGGAAAACACTCTGTTAGCCATTATTTTAGAGTTTATCATCTTCGAACTGATTAAAAACAGATAACGAGGAGGATTATTGGAATTAGCAAAGAGGAGGAGAAAAACAGAAGATGCATCCAAAAGCAGAAGGAAACGCGTCCATCATTTTCTGATCCACTGCCAGGGAACGGGAATCTCTTTAAGAGTGTAATTAAAGAATATCTTTAATAAAGTGGCACGGCAAAGGGAAGGGATGTTTGAGCAGAGCTGTCAGAGCTCAGAGCCGCAGCCCCAGCAGCCGGGCTGTGGTTGGGAGCACACAGGGGCTCCCAGCTCCCAGACATCAAGGCACTCGCACGGAGCCGAGCTGCCTCCGCGGTCAGGTTCACCCAAATACCTTTTCCATGAACTAATCAAATAGGCATTTATCAGCCAAAAGAGGAACACGTAAAGCAAAGGGGCTTATGGAGGAGTTTTTCCCCTTCATAAAGAGTCCTGAAACTTTCAGTCCAGAAGGTCTGAGATTATCAGGGCAGAGCCAGCTCAGCACAAAGCATCCTTGATGTCTAGACCAAATGAAAAGATTAGCAGGTCTGTGGCAGAGCTGATTACACCAGGCCCATGCTATTTTTCCAGCGGATGCTTTCATAATTAAATATCAAGTAACAGGAGGCACTTTCACGTTTATGTCATCCTCACCTTGGAAAATAATAAAAAAGTTTTCGCGTTGAGAAATAGAAAGTATTAAAAATCACTCTGTGGTTACAGCAGCAGCCTGTCAGGCTGCAGGGAGAAATGCAGATTTCAGTGAAGTGTCCCCTGGGAAAGGGACACTGTGTGCGTGTCAGCACAGCAGGATGCCCAGCACATCACACCTCTAACTATCACAGACAACGTGGAATGAGAAATAAAAGCCAGCAGAAAGCTCTAGTTCTGATTAATGATCATAAACTAATAGGTTGCAATTGCAATTAAAAACGTGGTGGCGCCAGCAAGCGTGCAGAGCCCTCGCAGCAGCAGAGGGGCCGCAGTGCAGCTGTCAGAGCAGGAGCCCGGCTTCGAGGTCCCTTGAATTTAGCAATGGGGTTCTCCTGGAAGAAGAGCACGGCTGCACCAGCAGAGAACAGGTCTCAGGGCAGCTCTGCCAGCTCCCCTTTGCCTTTATAAAGGGAACAGACCGGGTCCAAGCACAGCCATCTGCTGTTTGGGATGCAGAAAGGTGATGGGCTGCTGATGGCTGGAGAAGCTGTTGCTCTGCACAGTGCAAATATATCACATTTTCAATTCACTCATAGTTTCATCAAAATACAAGGACATGGGCCAGACTTTAAAGGCATTTTTTGCTTTAAACACAGTGCAGACCTGGAGCAGTCCTTCACCCCTCGCTGAAGGAATTCCCTCTGTGCAGCTGGGGCTGAGCTGCCTGACATGTAGGCAACCACAGAGTAGAAAAGAAATTACCCTTCTATTAATTGCTAGAAGCTTACAATGGTTGAAAACATCCATCTAATTTCCAACTAACAGTTACTCACGGCTGATTTATGCCCATGTCTTTATTTCCCAGCACCGTTCTGGGGTTTAAACGCATGCTCTCCTCCCTGCATTCTCCCCTGCCACGGCACAGAGCAGCACTGCGCAGCTGCCGTGTATTTGCTTTCTTCACACTACTGCACAGTCATGCTCTGATTAAGAAAACGTGTCTTTTTTCTTTTTCTTTTTCTTTTTTTTACCATTCCCGCTCTTTCTACCTGAGAAGCCTTCAGGCTTGATTCAAGAGTAGATAACATGCAGAATAGAATGAGAAAACAAAACCTGGCTGTTAACCCAGGTCAGGTCCCAACAGCCCACGATGCTGCAGAGGTCACCTAATGTCTCCACATTAATGTTCCCACACTCAACTATTTAAATCCAAAAGTTGTTCGGGACAAGAACAACTGCAATCTAAATTCAGTGCCTCTCAAGGATCCTGCTTGTGGCTGGAAATCCTCCATGCCTCCCAGCTTCATGCAAGACTCTATTTCTCGTGACTTGTCACCACTGGGGCAGACCCACGTGTAAATACCCACATATAAAGGCACACACACACAGGTGGGATGTGACCATGCGTGCAAATCCAAGGCCAGCTGCTGACAGTGCACTGAATCACGGCCAACCTGAAGGCATTTCCAGCAACTTGCAACTTTGCAATCCCTTTTGTGGATGCTCCCATAAACGTCCATTGCTGAGCGATCTTTGGGGAAGCTGCGACGGGTGTGAAATTTACTGAAAATGAGAAGCAAAGTGGGATTGAGGGAGACATAAATTCTCTGGGCAATTTGCAATGTGTGCTGTAAAACCAGCCCAGGGGGGGCAGCGTGGGTTAGAATTATTCCAGTCTCACAGCCTTACCCCCCCTCCTGTAAACATGGGATTGTGGACTGAAGATGCATCTTCGAGCATTTATCTATAAACTATGGAAACTGACAGGCAGGGCTAGCGATTCTCACAGAGAAATATGAAAAAATTGAGAAAAATTGTCCGTGTTAGGATGAAAGCTCTTCTCTAAAGGAGTTCTCAGCAGAGGAAAGCAATTCTTCCAGACCTGTCCCAGGGAAGTGAGCGCCGAGCACCGCCATTAACAAACCCTCTCATTTATCAGAGATGAACCACACACTACTGGCAGCATCCAGGCAGGAGATGAACGTCTCCTGCTGGGTGACTCGCTGTGCTGCTTTACAGGTTTCAACCTGCAGACACAAAAAGCCAAAATTCAGCCGACTGCAAACCGAACTGTGTCTCCACCAAAGGCAGCCACTATCACTTCTAATTAAAAACCTAACAGTGTGAGCTATGTAATTCTATGAAACAGAATGACTTCTGACTTTAGAAATATTGTTCTAGAGCTCCAAGAGCATTAGGGCACTGTTTTCAGACATGGGGTTTGGGTTTGAATGGTGTGGGGCTGGACTCAATGAGCTGTATGGGACCCTTCCAGCTTGGGATGCTCTATGGTTGTGTGAAAATAACACTGGATGTCCCCTGTGGGAGACACCAATAGGTGTATCCAGTAGGATAACTCAAGGTAAGTGGACAAAAAAAAGCTCAGGCAGCCTGTGGATAGCAATGACAGCACGCTGCAGACCCGCTGCCCCTGGGGACCATGGAGATGTGGCACTGAGGGATGCAGGCAGGGAGCACAGCGGGGTGGGTTGGGGCTGGGCTTGATGGTCTTCGTGGTCTCTTCCAACCTTCACGATTCTACAGCCCTATGAAATGCATGGATATCAGTGCTGTGGATAACATTTCTATTGGCAGAACACAGCAGGGCACTTCTACCTCGTTTTGTACTAATCGGAGAACAGTGCATCGTACCACACTGAGCCCTCTGTGACAGAAGCCCAGCCTTTTCCTCAAGAAACACAACAGCCATAAAACACCGCACTGTGAATATCAGCAACGCTGTAAGGAGATTATTTTTACTCCCCATTATAGAGGAGATTACCTGAGAGGTTATTATTATTAACTGCAATTAGCATCGCACAGCAATGCGTATTTCCCAAACCCAGACACATGCATTAGCAAAATGTTTGCCAGCAGAAAGCCGTGCTTGTTCCCATTGCGTGGGAAACAAATGACAGAATTTGAACAATTTGTGTCTTTACAATTGAGATGGGAAACTGGTACAAGACTTATCATGCAAATGGCACATTGGGGATAGTCTCAGCAGCTTACAAATTATTCCGAGGCTCTCTGAGTCACTCACAGACAAAATATCCTGCTGAACTCTCCTACAGGCAGACTTTACTACGGGGGAAGCAAAGCTTAAGAAAGCGCCGTGAAGCAAACAGCAATAAAATTTTAAAAAGAAAAAAAAAAATCACTTGTAAAACCATCATTATTCAGAATTACGTTTGGACTCCAGGCTGAGAACTCAGCTGATGTAAATCTATCCTAATGCCATTTAATTGAGTTAAGAGATGTAAACCGCCAAAGAATTCACTCCCAAGCCTACCAGGAAAACAATTTCTGCTCACATTCTTCGCAAATGTTGGTCACTATAAATACACGATAAACATTCAAGGACAAGCCAGGCACACGGGGGGTTGGATAGAGGAATATTATGTAGTCCCGAAGAGCTTAACAGTGGATACATGATGCTTGGAGTGAAGGAGGCATTTCCACCTTATGGCAGATCAGCCATGCCTTTGAGTCCCACCCTGACCTCTCTGCTGCTCTGGGAGCTTCAGGAAGGGTTTGGAGGAGGAACAGAGCAGGGATGCCCACATCTCTGCAAGAAGCCAAGCTGGCAGCATTGGCCTTGAAGATCCACGAGGGTCTTGGCTGGGATTTTTGGGCTCCCCAGCACCAGCAGCACAGGCTGAGCTTTGAGCCAGAGACACATCTGCAACAACCACCGTGCCTCTCATCCAGAGCACCCTCACGTGCTGCTTCTTCCATGCCTGAAAGCAGTAGGCTGCAGGGGAGCTGGGGAAGGGGTCGTTTCAACCTTAATCTATCAAAATACTTCCAGTAAGCGAGCTTAAACAATATACTTCTCAGACAGAATCGAAACATCTGATATTTTGTCTCCTCGAATCACCACCAAAAAGCTGAATCTTGGAGTACAGCAGAGTTATGAAGCTGAGAATTGAAGAATAATAAGAAAAAAGTGGGTACCGAGGGATTTCTCAGCAAAAGAGCGATATACTAGACAAAAATAAAAGGATATACCATATGTTGAGTAATAAAATTGGCAAACCTACTAAGGTTCAAATACTCCTATTATACACATCTGGGCAAAACGGGGGGAAAAAAAAAAATCATTAAGCAATCTGAGAACCCCCAAACAAAGAAACTGTAAAATTCTGAACTGTAAAGCAAAGGAAACGCACTTAATCCCCCAGGAGTTGAAGTATGTATTTCAACTGGGCTATTCCATCCCTGTTGTGGCCGTGGAAGCACACCAAAACCTATGGACACAATGCAGCCACTGTGTGCTGCAGGCAGGCGGCCAACTGGCCCCGTACCCGGCAGCCCGGGCACCTGTTGGGTTTATCATCAGCAACTGCCGTGCCTCTTTGGGGCACGCAGGGAGGAAAAATACTCTCTGAAGTGCCCGTTTGCTAGTGAAAGCGCATGACTGTGCACTGGGAACGTTTTAAATCGAGATTTCCATCTGCAAGATGAGCCTCCTTCAAGGCTGGAGGAGCTGGGACTTTTGTGTTCCGCTGCCATGGGCAGGGATCAGCAGCAAGCAGCCCATCGGCCAGCACTGTCCTCACAGAGCTCCCTGTCATCTGCAGGCAGCCATCCCCAGCATGGCCTTCCCAGAGGCTAACAGGGCTGTGAACGCTCCCATTAAAAATAGGAGCTCGCTTTCCATTGGAAGGGAAGGCAGGATGAATGTGTCTGAAGGAATAGATGTCCTGTGGCAGGACAGCTCTTAATGCAACATTAATGCAAAGTGCATTTTCTTTTCCCTTTGTTTTCTCTTAAGGTTCTTGGCAGCATGGAGGGTGGTGCTAGCGGTGCCCTGATGGCACTGCGATGTAAGCAGGCAGCGCTGGGGGTGCAGCTCACTCAGAATGGGAATATAGGAAAAGGGCTTGGAGGGGAGTCGGAGGGAGAAGGGGGAAAGGGAGAGAACGTGGCAGGCCGTGGGAATGGGGAAACTTCCCAGAACACAAGGGGTGAAACGTGATCAAAACTAAAAATAAAAAAACGCAAGAGCAAAATGCAAAGGGAAACGCTTTGAAAATGAAGAAGGCTTTGAGCAACAGTGAGGCTGAGCGGAGGAAATCAAACTGAGATGCTTTCGAATGCTGAGCGCGCATGGAAGGAAAATCTCCGCCGTGCTTTTCATCCTGCACAGAGCAAAATAAACCCGCAAAGAACAACAGAACAGCAACAGACTCCTAGTCCAAAACCCCTATTTTCTGCTCCGTTGGTAACTGACTGCTTTAAAACCAATACCCAAATCAACTCTAAAAGTCAAGAATGCCAGACATCACCTGAGCTTTGGGCTTCCCCTCCACTGAGGATCCCAGCAACACTGGTGCAGCAGCACAAAGCTTCTCTGGTAGTCACAGTGGGTTGGGAAGGAAAAGCTTAAAAACAACAAGAACCCGAATCCAGTCTTTGGGAGAAGGAGAGCTGCTGCAATCACATTTCACATTTACTTAAACAAATCCCGACAGCCCGAAGCCATCGGGTGCAGTTCTCTTCCTGCCATTCCCGAAGCAAAACAAACAAAGATCTGAAGGCAGAGGGCACTGGTTTTTCCACTCGAGGTTCCAGCTATTGCCTCCAACAGTATTTTAAATAGTGCTCAGACACAACGCAGCTCCCATGCAGCGAACCCCATAGCATGTCTGGTTGCAAACACTGCATGCAGCAGCCAGCAGCAGGCACAGCTCCACGCTGGGAACCCTTCTGCACACCACAAGCACGGAAACCAGGGGTTTTTAAACCAAATGAAGCCCTCAAATGCAATTAAATCCATAAAAGCTAAGAGGAGGTGATTCCGTACCGAGTAGTGACGCTGGTGTTTATAAGCAGTGGGAAAAAAGTATAGAAACTTGTCAGTGAGTTACACTTTAATGTCATGCCATTACCAAAAGCAACAGTTGGGATCTCAGCTCTCCTCCTCCATAGGAGCACAGTGGGTCAGAGCCGGGGGGACGTGGGCAGAAGGTTTATAATGTTAAAATAATACAAATAAATGGGGATTAGGTGAGCTACTGCTCAAAGGGCTGAAAATTTAACCACAAAGTGATGAGAAATAGCAGCAAAGCGGTCGTGATTCTAGACAGCAATAGGTTCTTTATGATACAGCAGGAAAAAAAAATGATGCAACACACAATTACCTTTTTGTGACATCTCATCCCTTCAGAAAATCATATTATACATTATTTGACATGGTTTATTGTTATTATTTCAGAAAAAAGCATATCTTTTCTCTGTAACATAGCACTATACAGTCCTATACGCATAGAAACTGAACTCGGTTTCAGGGCAATGCATGTTGCGTTCAACCACTTAAAGTGTAATTAACGACATTTGAGGGGCAGCCTCACCCAGTGCTCAGCCAAAACGAGGATTCCTTTTGCACTTATTTCCTAACGTGCCTCCTCTGAGACACTCCGGCCTGAGCAATGTTATCCATCTCCAAAGGCTTCTCCACAAGTGACGCCTCATTCCCAGAGGTAATCTCAAAGTAGAACATCAGAGTTCATATTACTTCTCTTCACGTATTTTTTCAACATTTTCTTCTTTATTTTTTTTTTTTTTCTACTTTTTCTAATTTTGGAAGACTTTCCAAAAGCCAAAGCGACGTGAATCTTCCAAGGGCTGCTAAAATATCTGATGACTGCATCCAGAAGCTAAATAAAGGGATTTCAGCACATTAAATACTTCCAGCATATTCACTGCAGGAACTGCTCGTGGCGAAGAGCACCGCTGTCTGATTGAAATGCAGAAGGCGGCTGCAGAGCGCCGTGCGCCTTTAAAGGCCATAATAAAACACCGCTATTAGCGTGCTCATCAGATTCCTGATTTCCAACTGCGATGAAGAAAACCTCACAGATTTCCAGTATCGCACGCTAAGAAATCTCATAGATAACGACTATTTATTTTCATCCCACCACGGTTTTTAAGGACGCCGCAGCCACATCTCTCCTTGTTTCTGCAACAGCACGAGGGGCAGGAAACAAGGATCTCTGGATAAGGAGGGAGAGCAGATCTTAACCAAATCCCCACGGCGTTTTCCCAAACGAGGAGCATGTGAGAACTGACAGAGGATCGGGTCAGCTGAGAACCTGGAGCTGCAGAGTGCCATGTGAGAGCACAGAGGAACAAACCGCGGTTATCTGATGGCTCCGGACAGGAAAGTGAAGGAGGAGGGAAGGACACGGGCTGCCCCGCACACAACTTCGGCAATCGGAGTCGAAGAGACCATGAAAGGAAATATTGCAGCTCTGTGCGTCCCTGCAGGGCTGTAAATCTTTGGGCTCTTGGGAGCAGGTAAAAAAAAAAAAGAAAGAAAGAAAAAGCATTTCAATCATTAAATAATAAAGAGCGGTGCTGAAACCTTCCTGGTGATAGCATGTGCAATCAGGTGTTGGCCAGACGGGCTGCAAATGATTTACAGCACGGGCTGCACGGGGAGAGCTCCCTGTGAATACAAAAAGATGGATCTAATTTACCGGTATTAAAAATCAACATGTAGATTTGGATAAATTCTCTAATCTCACCATGAATTTTATCACGGGGGAGTTCTCAGCCAACTCTTTGTGGTTTCTGAAATAGCTTTACGAGCCAAGGGAAAAGGATGAATGAAATTTTTCATTTGTAGGTACCGTATTAACGTAAAACCTTGGGCTTCCAACTAAAAGCAATTAGGTTAAACCTGAAACAACCCCGCAAAAAGATCTGATGGCTGCAATGAATATCGGACAACAACAGCAGCTTCATCGCCGAGGAGCTCATTCCTTTAGTAACCAGCTACGGATCACCAGTGGAACGAGGCACAGCAAGGAACAGGAGCAGTGTTTTACCTCCTATAAGGAACTCAAAGTCAGTAGGACTCGAGCAGAAGACTCCTGTGGGCTCCTTGGGATCCAGACACCACTACAGACCTGGAAACCACCTCCCCAGCTCAGCCCCACATCGCACCTCCCCAGCGCAGCCCACCGCATCCAACTGCTGCAGGGAAATAAAAATACACAGATAGAATCCATTATTTATAACACAGCCGAACATGCGCAGCGTTAAGTGGCAGATGTTAACAGGAACAGGAGATTTTCACTTTTTTTTTTTCCTTTTTCTTTTTTTTCCATAAAACGCTGCGAGCTGCTGACAGAGAAGAGACAGAGCAAAATTAGCTAATTGAATTCCCAGAGCTCTTTCTAAACAGGATGGGGTTGGTTTACTTAAAAGATCGCCAGCATTTCACAAGTGTGGTTAATTTTTTTCTTCATGTGTGCATATACTTTAATGCACCGATAATGAATGATAATTTAGATCCAATTATTTATCATTCTAATTAAATTACGCAGCAATATAGGATTTCAGATATTGATTTAACTAATCTAAAGCTACATGATGAACGATTCAACTGCAGGAAACAAAAACTCTGATGTTGCTCTAAGGAGGCTTTATAAATTGTAAGGACCCAAATCCTGCAATTAAATTGCTCCCGGCTTTTAATCACTGTTTAAAAGAAAGAGCTGTGGTGATTTTCCTCCCAGTTAAAAGTTCTGCCCGTTGATCATCTCTCTGCATTCAATTGCTTTTATTTTTCCAAGACCCATGAGCACAAGAACACAAGAACCCACGCATTCTCCCCAGAATTTCTTAAGCCGTGTCCTGAGTGCAGCAGCAACGCAGACCGAGGGGAGAGCACTGCCGAGCGACTGTCTGCAGCACAGCGACTGAGATACAGAAATTAAAACCCCAAAGCGTCCTGCTGGAGAGAGCTGGCTGAGACCACCTCCCACCACTTGGATGGGGAAGGTAGATTCAGCCGTAGTTTTGTTATCCCATTTCTTACACGAGTTTTGGGTGTCCACCCGTGCTGAGCGGACTCGGTAACTTAGGGATGGGCAGACATGGAGGCTGTGTGCAGAGCGCCCCGAACACAAGCAGCCCCAAATCCATCACCCAACCATTTCTATGAAACCGCTGCGTTTCCATCCCATCTCCTCTTAGATTTACTTTGCTGTAATCCAGCTTGCTTGCAAAACATTAATGCAGGCTTGCTCTGTATCAATTAGTGCTGTTACAGAGAGGGTGACCCCTCACCCTCCCAGGCAGTGATTAAGGGTTAGAAATTGTATTGATTTTGCTGTTAGCTCAATTCCCTTTGGCCACCCTGCTGCCTCGAGCACACTTTCTGCTACTTGCTCAGCTTACTGCCCACAGAGCTGCACCTCATCCACGCATCCTGACTGCCCACACAGTGCAAAGCAGCACCAACATCACTCAGCTCAGCAATGACTGGGTGCCGTTCACCCAGCAGCAGTTTAGTTGTAAGAATAGGCACCAGCCCCTTGCCAGTGCTGTGCAGTGGGTGCTCCCCAGACGTTACAGCCACGCTTTGGGAAGGAGTGGGACACCAGGGAACGAGCGTTAAAGCTGATTGTCAAAACAGACGTAAAAAGCAGGGTTGAGTCATACTAACACAGTGCTTCAGATGTGGGAGATCTTCAGCAAACAACAGCTGATGCACCATCCCAAACAATACGTGTAACACTATTAAGGAGCTGATTTGGTGCACAGCAACCAGCCCATGGCACAGCCGGAGCCTGGGAGCTTTCAGCTCCCTTCCAACCCAGGCCATGCTATGGTTCTATGATTCTACCACGGTTTTTTGTGGTCTCTTCTCACTGAGAATAATTCCTCACCAGTCCAGCATCAGATTTCACTGCACATACAGTGATTTCACCTCTCCACCAGCAATCACAGCCGCAGCCAAAGGACTGCAGTGCTTGCAGGGCCACCAAACACCTCCCAAAATCTGCCATCAGACTGGCAAAGACAGACAAAAGGACGTGTAAAAGGAACTGCTCTGCTGTGCTGAACAAGGTCAGCCTCCAGGAGAGGCAGAGCGGGGGGAGAGCAAGCAGAACTAAGGAACTAACACCAGCAACAGAGCGACTCGTGTTTTAAACCAGCCCTGTTACATGTTTTCCCAAAGGAAAGCAAGAGAAAGCAAAATAAAGAAAAGGCAAAGCAAGGGAGGCAAGAGGGAGGAAAAATATGAAAAGTTCTGTCAGCCAGATTAATGCAAGCACTGGGCAAAATGTGGAAAACTGACAACAGATGGAAAACTTTCCCTTACACCAATTCACCTTTATTTCAAAAATATACTGAAAACATTGTGCGTTACAAAATGCACCCACTGGACCTCCCCTCACAGGGACGCATTTCTCTTTGTCTGTCAGGCTCCATTTTTCCTACTGAATCTAGATCCTGAGTAAGCCAAATATTTCTTTTCCAAGTTATCTCTCGCCTGCCTACATAAATACATTACTATCTGGAAAGACCCCTAATGTTCTTATGAGGGCAAAGATGCTGAATAAACACCAGCTCGGTTTTTATTTATATTCACGTTTGAAATAGCTTTTAAAACATTCTAGGGAAGATGATTTTTATTTATAGCTCAGATTTTTGTGTGTCACATTTTTAAACAAAGGAGAGGGGAAAGAGAAGCTCTGCCATGCACATTAGGTGTCAAGCAGACATCAGGAAGGTGCACCATAGCAGAAATGGAAAGTCCAAATTATAAAAATAATGCCATGCTTGCTTACGTTACCCACTTGTCTCCTTACTATTCAAGCTGAAATTCTGAACTGCAGTGCCTTTTTCTCAGAGCAGTACACGAGTGCTGAGATACCTGCCCAAGAGCTTCGCAGCATTGCTGCAGCCTTGAGAAGGAAGCATTAGAAAATGGTGACATTTGACAGGCAGCGGATAACAAGGTGCAAAAACTGCAAAGTTGCTGGAGGTAGAATGAAAGCAAAGCAACGTAGTGGAAGAAAACATTCCTGACAGCTCTGACACACGGGGCCTATTTTTCTCCTTGATGCTCTCGTAGTTCTCTCTCCTGTGAGCAGGATGAATTGTGTGCATATAGGGAAAACATCACACCGTGCTGCACACCAGCCGCCTCTACAAATATGACGTCAAAACAGAAACGTTTTGGTAACTTTTGAGGCAACAAACCTGTGTGCAAAGGCTTTAGGTCTCTTCAAAGGAGCCGTAGGAAAAGGCAAATGTTTATAGCAGCTCAGCGAATGCCTAATGCCCCAAATCAATCACCTGTCTGCACAGGAGATAAGTCCTGAGATTCAGGTCCCAAAGTAACAGCTCCATCAATCCAGCAGAAAGCAAAGGATAAGAGGATTGATTGTAAAGAGCCAGATTTCGGTGATTAACAAATATTGTTGAATAGCTGAATTACTCGAATGCCTCCACTGAACGTCATCTGTGAATTACTGCAAGAAGGGGCCAATAAACCCTCGTTAGGGCAGAGCAGGAGAGCAGCTGGAGGACAAAGGCAGAGCAGCTGTGGTTAAAGCACTCAGACCTGAGACAGCACAGCGGAGGAGGAGGAGAACACATCTGGGGTCAAACCACACTGCGACGCTGTGATCCCCATTTTCTGTGCTCTCCGGCATGCTTTAGGTTAAAACATCAATTCTGAACAACGTTCATCACAAAGCTGCAGAGCTGCCCCTCCTAGGGCACAGGCAGGCCCTCCAAGTGAACGTTCTGCAGATCATAAGGGAAAAGGACTCCATGTGATCGCTCTTTACTTTAAAGATACCAAAACACAAAGACCCAATACAGGTTTGTAAGCTACCAGGTGCACCTTTCATATTAAAACATGACCGTGTCACCCTTTTAAAGAAGCAATGCATATCCACACCTTTCTTTTCTTCTGTGAAGTTAATTCTTGGGAACATTTGTTCCTAACACGAAATGTCATTCTGAATACATAAAGCTACCCAAAAAACAGGAAAAAAAAAAGCCATCAAGGGAAAAGAAAACCCTCTGTGGAGTAATGCAGCCTTGCTAAGAGGTGAGCTTCGTTTGGAAGTTCTTTGCATTTTAAAGGAAATTCATGCTTGAAAAAAATAAAAAAAATTAAAAGGTAATTAACCTCAACCTCACTGTTCCATACGGATCTTCACAGGAATGTTCTCCCATAACCTGGTTCACTTGGCAGTGTTGCAGCACAGCAAAGGGGTTTCTGCCTCGTGGGTGCAGGATCTGCAAGACATGTCCCTTCCCTTCCCTTCCCTTCCCTTCCCTTCCCTTCCCTTCCCTTCCCTCTGCCTGCAGAGCCCACCACTGGGTGCAGGAGCCCTCCTGGAACCGACCTGCTCAAAGGGAGCATGCCAGAGGCCAGCCCACAGACATCAGGCAACAGGTGAAAAGAGCCAAAAAGAGAGGGAAGAAACAAACCCACGATGGCAGCTGCTTTAAACTGCAAAGCAGTCAATGAGATCTGCTTTCAAGGCATCCTTAGGCTGTACCAGGCTCTGAATGACCCGACTGAGCTGCAACATCCCTGTTCAGAGCAGAGGACCTGATGGCCTCTGAGGGTCCCTTCTGACTCAAACCACTCTGTGATCTGAAATAAGAATGAAGCCATTTGGTGCTCCCCACCCCGATGAGCCACACAGAAAAGCAGGGATGGGCCATGGGGCAGAGATCCCCCCCTTCAACCATTTACAGAGTTCCTCATCTGCTCTTCAATGACTGAAGCCCTAAATATTTGCAAATTAAAGCTCCTAAGGACTTCACAAAATAGACAGACATTAGAAAAGCGCTTCATAAGGGTACAAACAAAGCAGCCCTCTGTCCTGCACCACGCTGCACAGAAACATGAAGGGGTGACCCAGCTGCCACGTGAATAACTGTGATCCCAGGGAGCACCTGGCAGCTACACCACCAACACTGAGCTATCTGCAATGAAACACTTTTCCTCTCCGTAAGGAAAGTGGACTTCATAAGGAATCAGCACATGGATCTTTCTCTTCTCACTCTGATAATCGGCGGCATTAATTTTAAGTTGTGCACTTCATCTTGTATTGCAGCTACCCATTATTTAAAGTTCTGCAGCTTTGTTCCCTCCCAGCAGACTGCAAACCCCACGCTAACAGCGCTCAAAGCTAACCGAAGCTGGCACAGAAATCCCACCTAAATTGCTGGCTCTCAAGAAAAGTACAGACTGCTACGTAATGCACAATATCCTGTTTAATATAACAGTCAAAGCTTAGGAGAATGAGAAAACGTTACCACGTGTGAGGATGGGTGCTTCTATACATTAGAAAGAACGCAGTGTTAAGAATATATCTTGCAAGCAGTGCACGCTGGTGAGGTACAATGTTGGAAATGCCAGGCGGTGTTGCTGCTGCCTTGCATTAAGGTTTGACACCAACCACCTCTGTGCTCGGAGGCTGCAGTGCAGAACTGGAGGGCACAGAGCTGCTCTGCCCAGCACCATCAGCTGGAGGCTCAGCTCTGCCCTGCGGAGCCCGAGTGCAAAGGCAGTGCTGGAATAGGCAGCCCAAGGAAAAGCAGCGTCTTATAACATCCTATTAACCACAGCTTCCAAAGTACTCGAGAAATCATTCCTCACACTACCACTTTCCACAATCTAGATCTTGAGCCTAAGTTATTTTGACAGAATCCTTTTAACGTTCTCCATAGCAGAAAGGGGGGAAGCCGGGCAGATTTACATGCAGGAACTGCAAAATCTGGGCTGTGGGCTTTTTGTCTTTGCGGTTTGCTGCCATAATTTAAAACCCACACACGGAGCTGAAGTCTGAGCCCACCATTAGAAAAGCGACTTTGGGATAAATTAAGAACATTCGTGGGAAGGAGGAGACAACTTTCATGTGGCTTTTCTGCAAGCTGTTCTGGCACTACACTGCACAGTAGTGCATTGGTACCAAAGCACTGCTGCCAGGCACACGGTGGGGGGGGCAGAGCACACATGCAAGGCTGCAGCCCTGTGCATGCTGAGTTCCTGCTGCAATAGGAGCATCCCTGTATGTGTGTGTATATATATATATATATATATATATATATGCACAAAGGAACTCACAGGCAGAGGGAGATGTCCATGCTCCAAGAACGAGGCTGGAAGGGTTTTTTCAAGCATCTCTTCCGCTTGCTGCTCTCAGCCAATAACTGCGTTAAAGAGAAGTGCTGATTTTACAGGACCCTGTGTTGTCAACATTAAATGCATCGTCACTCAGGTAATAAATGGGGGGGTTGTGCAAAACAAATAGTAAATTTGTGAGATAAAGCAGAACTGCTCAGGTCCTCAAAACGAGGAGGAGGCTGGCGTTCAGCAAGCGTAACAACGCACGCGCCACAAAAACACGCACCACAAAGTGCTTTTTTTATATATATATAATTAAAAGCTCCATTTCTAGCAATTACCACAGAATTTCCTCAAGTTTTCCATCCTCTTAAACAATGATTTAATTCGTGTTTTAATTACGCTACGGGGAGATTATAATTCTGCAGCAGATAAATAACAGTAAGTCAGCTACAAGTTACTCTGGGCATGACAAAGTTACAGCAAAAATCCCGTACGGGGCATCCTGTGCCCTGCAGCACAGCTCTGCTCCCTGCTGGGACCAGAACACAGGGATGTGCTGGAAGATTCTTAAGAAGAAAGATGCAGTGGCACAGCTGCCCAGGGAGGTGGTGGAGTCACAGTCCTGGAGGTGTTTGAGAACCATTTTGATGCTGTTCTGAGGGACACGGGTTAGTGGGAAATATAGCTGGTAGGTGGACGGTTGGGTTGGGTGACCTTGGAGGTCTTTCCCAACCTTGCTGATTCTGGGAGTCTATGAAATAGTCAAATAATGCTTTCTCTATTTTATTAACATTTGTATTTTGCTCATCAATCAAAGGCAGCTCATTAACTCCCTCCTCTCCCCAAGCCACAGCTGATGCCGCAATTTACCTTCCCAGGCAAACTAACCCCAGCCCCCAAACACCCCCATTTCTCAGCAGAAAGCCAAGGTGCAGTGAAACTCCACTGCTGGAGGCACAGGGAGAACAGCACAGGGAGGGCACTGCCCACAGAGCACAGCATCCCCTGAGAGGACCAGGAAAATGCAGTCCAAGGGCACACAGCACAGTGCAGCCCCACGGCCAGCCCAGATGTACAGCTAAAAGGCCAATTAAGGGAACATTAACCTTTAACCAAAAATATAACAGTAGTTTAAATTAGTCGGGAAAGTCAGAACAGAATGTTATTTCAAACTCCTTTTCCTACGCAGGCTTCTTTAAAGCGTTATCCGTTCATTTTTGTTTTATGAGGGCAACGCTACCCATAAAACTAACATTTTTGAGGTTAACACATGGCTAACTTAGAGAAACAATGTCTTCACAGGAATGCTGGGGGGGGGGAGAGAAGGGAAAAGCCAGACTGGTCCCTGTGTCTGCACTGCACATCGCACAGGCTGGGAAAGTGGCGGTGGCGAGGAGGGCTCACCAATGGGACCCCATGTGTCACTGAGGTCTGTACAGATTGATTCAGCCAAGTTTGCATCACATTTCTATGCCTTGTCAAACGTAAATCTGCTGTGGAAAAAAAAAATTAAAACGGAATTCTGGAGACAAAAGAATTCTATAGAGGGAGGAGCACCGGGTTACAGCGGGATGGAGATTTTGATGCATAAACCAAAGGATTTACAATAGGGAACCAGTGAAACACATCCTGGTTGTTTCCCCTTGTTCTGTTTGCTTTGTTTGCTTGGGATTTTATTTTTTGCTTTACTATTACCAGCAACATTTCTTTTTTTTTTTTTTTCCTGTTATACAACTTACGTCAAAAATATTTTGCATTTCAGGGCCTGGTGTGCTTTGCCCAGCCTCAAAATGCCATCTAATGCATTTTCTCCTAACATCCCAGGTTAGTTCTCTTAAAAAAATACTTTAATAACAGCAATCAACATTCATTTCTCATTCTGTATTAGAAGAACGAACAAACTGGTTGTTCAATAAACGATTTGAAATAAGAAACAGGTTAAAAAAACACTCAGAATTTGCCTTGAAAATTATTTTGACAGTATTTTGGGATTTAATAGCATGCTCCATACCGGGGCTATTTCAAGTATCTGTCAAAGGGACATTTTTTCCCCATGCACCTCCACGTAAGCCACTGCCAAGCAGACTCCACAGATGAAGCTGGATGTTAATTAAGGTTAGCTTACAAAAAAACAAATCCTACCAACGTCTCAAGAGTCAATTTATCATCTGATTTCTGAAGCTGTGCTCTGCGGAAATGGAGGCCACTGGTACAACCGATGAACTCGAAATTAAGCTTCAAAGGGAAAACGTGACACTCCAAATTGCTTTAGTACAGGACAAATAAAAGCTCCCACAGTTGGTTTTGGAATTTGGGGGCAGGATGCTGCACCCCATGAGAGCAATGTGTGGCACTGAGGGGGTGCATGGCACCACCCAGTAAGGAGCCCGTGGGGCAGCTCTGCCCCAGGTCTGAAAAACCAAGCACTCACCGTCAAGCTGAAGCGGATATCCCCAAGGAGGAGGCACACAGGGATGCTCACTGCTCAGCTGTGATGTCGGCGTCGCTGGGTGCTGCGCCAGTCCTCCAGCAAAGCTTTCTCTGTCCTTGTTCAAGTGATCTTTGGTAAGACTGTTATTCCAGAATATGAAAGGAATTGCAGTTCGCATGGATAAAACCATTTCCTAGGACAGCAGTGAAGCTGCTCTCTAGTTGCTATACATTTTCAAATGTGTTTGGCTTGGCCAAAGCAGAAAAATGCTATATGTTGAGCACTTCCATTCTCTCTGCTTTGTTTCCACTGCATCTGTTTTTCAGATATCCCAAAAGATCTGGTGCTGAAAGCTGCCCACCAGCCCTGCTCCCTGCATCCACACTCAGGGTACTCCCCCAGCCCAGGCTGCTGCAGAAGCATCTTTAAACCTCCTCAGCCCCACAAACGTTCCCTACTCTTTAGGGCACAGGGGCAAGCACACCGCCCTGCAACCTCCCAGACTGACCCTCGTGCACTTGTACCACCTGCAGCTGTTACTTTGGAGGGGGAAAGATTAAAATCCAGCAACTGGGCATTTCCCACATCCCACTGCTGGGTGCTGCAGGAGCCTGATCCACAAAGGCTCAGCTGGTGGCTGCCTGGGTAGTGCAGGAAAAGTAGCCATGGCCCCATATGGTTTGACTTAATATGAACTGATTAAAGGTATTTTGACTAGTTCAGCAGTCAAATTACATGCACCTGTTACACGCATTAGTAGCACCTACATCCTACAGCAAGCACAAGGACACTGGCTGGGGGGATGGAGGACTCCAGGAGATTACATTTCAATGTTTAGCACTGGAACAGAGTAGATTTATTCATCAATTTCACAGTTCCCTTGAAATAAACCATTTGCATTAAAATAATTCCACCTAATATGCCATAAAAGTAACATATAAATACTCTAATTTATACCTTTTAATATAAATTGTTCTATTATTTTTATGATCTTTGCAAAAATAACTTTATCAGCATCTTGTTTGTATTATGTATTTCCACGTTTTCCAGTACCAAACCATACAGATCACAGGGAAAAAACATCCCTGCCTCGCTACTAGCTTTAATTTCAGTAATTAACCTCAGCAAACAAAGCCAGCCTATTGAACCTGTGTAACCTTTTGGATGCATTCATTACTTTGGCTCTGACAACCTTCAGCCAGCCACCAATGGATGCTTCCTCCCCACAAAGTGGCTGCTCCTTTGGTTCACCAGAGCAGTGACACCGAGGAGATTCAGCTTGGATTTTAGGTCCATTTGGGTAAAACAGAAAGAGGAAGGGCTATTATGAATGTGAACATGCCCAAATGACATCTTGTGGGTACATGAGCACAGCAGAATGTAGCCATGCTGTATTTCTAAACTTCCTTTCTTTTCTATATTTCTTGCCTGCTTTAGTGACCCCAGAGGGAAAAGATTTGCTGGGAGACAGAATGCATTTTATTGGAGCAAATGATATAGTTTTGGGGGGGGGGGGGGCATGCTTCTGAGCACCCCAGTGAGCCTCTAGATCTGAAACAGATGCCACTGCTGGGCCATTCGGGGGAAGGAGTCACTTCTGCTCCTCGAAAGCAAACGAAAAGCTCAGTGACAATGTAGGAATGCTCAGTTCCAGCTCCAGAGGTCCCTGCAGATCAGAGCTCTGAGCAATGTTACTACACCAGGAACGTGGGGTAGCTTTGTGTGCAACTCCCACCTAACTTTAAAATACACACAGTTCCTAATGCAAAAACCACAGGCATGCACAGCCTTCCTAAATGGCTGTGCAATACATATGGAATTCAAGGCCCTCCAAAGGAGGCTCCCAACCTGCCCAGCTGGGACCCACATGAAAAAAAAAAATAAAAAATCATTGGAAAGGCTGAAAACAGAGCCCTTACCAAGCAACCTGTCCAGCAGGTTGACAAGGAACAGGGCAGCAAGCTGTCATCACTCCTGTCCTGGGTGACACAGCTGTGGCATCCCTTGCAATAGATGCTCCTTGCTTTTCTCAGTGTGGCTGCAGTGAGCTCTGAGCCATCTTCCCTCATAAATAACACAGCATGGCAGTAACAGACAGCTCTGTGAAAGTCAGCCCCTATTCAGGGATTGTTTTTAAAAGAAAATAAAAGCTAGAGACAGCGTACCAGAGAGAGCTGATTGCTGTGATTGATTACTGTCCCAAGAGCTCTCATCTAATTTTAATTACATTAAGGACTAGATTAATCAAATTTGCTGTTCCCAGTCCTACCCACCAGCAGTGGGTGTGCATGCAGGTACACGCAGGTGCCTGCTGAAGAAGGGATGCTGCCCTGCATGCACACTGCTGCTGTGCAAGTCCCTGCCTATACCCACCCTGCAGTGCACAATGCAGGCTGGGTCTTTTTTCCTCAAGAAGCTCCCAAGCCTGGCTAAAAACACCACAAAGGCAGTCAGAAGTACAGAGCAGCTTCCACACTAGAGCACCGTGAGGAGCAGCTTTACTCAGCCTGGATAGTGAGAGATGCCTATAAAACAAGCAGCGTGGGAAAGCAACAGGGAAAGGACTGGTCATTGCCTCTGCCAGTGCTGAAATTGGAAATCAGCAGATGAAGTGAGCAGGTACAAAACAGATAAAAGGAGCAGCTTGCCTTGCAAGAATCCTTTTGTAGAGAACCCTTGTGCCTGACAGCCTGACCTGAGATGGCCACTCTTGTGTAAGACAGCCATACAAACAAAGCTTGCTTTGGTTTAAAACAAGCAAGGAAGGCTTTTTTCCATTGCTTCTACCAGTGCTGTCCATACCCATCCCTAAGCAAGCACTCAGGAGCCTTCCCAAATTCTCCTTCAGGAACACTGAGCAAAGCGCCACCGTACAACAGTTCAGCAGTCTGGAATCTATGTGCTGCACAGTCTGCCCCCGAATGGAGAAACGGATTCGTAAATAAGTCAGAACCCATCACAATTAAGCTACTTTCAGTATTCGAGATCATAATCGAAATCAAAGAGATGATTTACTCTGAAGATTTCAGATGACATCTGCTGAAATATAAAAAATAGTTTGGAAAAAGACTGTAAAAAGATGACTGCGTTATTACCAATAACTTTTACATCTGTCATTAATTTTCACTTGGTTTTATCTGCTCTCCTAGTCTGCATCCAATTTCACATTGACTTGTGTTTTATTACAATCCCAATGCGGATCCCATCAACTGAAAAGACTAATAATTGCCTATGAAATGCAGCAAATAGTGGGGATATTGTTTCCCCATACAGAGCAAAACGAAAGGTCTTCAGGCGACTCGCAAAAAAGGAGTCAATAGTCTTTAAACTTCCCTTTCCCAAACATAAAAGAGGGCACGGATATGTATGTATAAACCAGATTTTTTCCCCCCTCTAAAACCTGCAAAGGGTTAATTAAGTTACACTTCTTGAACTGGTTAGTGAATGACGTTGAAATGGCACAGAGACGTTTTCTGGCACGGTGGACCCAGACAAACTTCCCCCAGTGACCATAATTTAAGGCTACTTCTTAAAGAGCCTTTGAAAGCTCAGTGTTAGAGAGAACTGCTGGGCTTGTAATAGTATCTCTCTCGCCTTCATTCCCTGAAAATACACCCAACTCAAAAGTATACATTTAACACCCAAGGGTCCTACCTGTCTGTAAGGAATTTTTATAAAGTAGATGGTTACCTCAGGCTATTTAAGTACTTTGTAGTAAGACATCAATGGCATGTATAGAGATATTCCTTTGATCCTTACACTGATGGGAAAAAAAATAATGAAAAAAAAAACAACCCTAACTCTTCACTGTATAAATTTGCACTTGGAACTCAGCTACGTAAGCATCATCATACTACAAAACCACGAACAGCATTCAATTTATTCCCCGTGTTCTCACTGCTGTGATTGCCTTTGATATTCCGGAGGATGAAAAATGAATACATTTTTACTACAAAGACGACTTGTGAACACAGCCCCTTTATACTGCAGTTTTCCACTGAAGAAAAAAAGAAAATCAAAAGTTAAAGGGTTGGATCAATAGCCAGGCCAATTATTAACCAGCGATTGCCGAATGCAATTGAGATTTTTCCTTTCTTTAATGCCTACCAACACGTTTTGTGCTGCATTGTTTTTCAGTTTGGAATTCAAATGAGGATCTGAGGCTGAATTTAAACTGCTTTCATTCCCACTGCCTGCACTGAAGATACGCATCCCTGTCTGCCTTGAGAAGCCTCAAACAAAACAACCTCAGCACGGCACAGAAGTTTTGTTTTAAAGACGGCTCTCGGAGAGCAAGAGGATGTGAACATCTGCAAAAAACAAGTGCAGAAAGAAGAGCAAGTTAGGTAGATAAATCATTAGTTATATTAAGATACGAAACAGGCACTCAAAGAATGGCATAAAATGTAAATGAACTTTGGGATCTGGTCTCTTAATTTGACAGCTGTTTGACAACTGCAAAATGGAAAACTGACCTCAGACAACTGTGTATAAATGAGACTATTAAGGAGAAGAATTTCACATGGAATGATACAATATACACTGCAGTAACTCCTCACATGGGAATAGATAAATGCAGGCTGGAATTTTTATTGTCTTTGAAGGTGGTGATGTTAAAAAGAGTTGAATTTCACAAAGAAGAGCAGTATGCTACATTATCACAATTAATGGTGCTCTGAAATACACTGAGCATCACGTACAGAGGTGCAGTCACACTTAGCCAGCATTTAAAAAATAATAAAGGCATCTGATGAAGCAGCTCCGGAAGCACAGGAGAAAATGTCTTCTGCTCTGGGGCTGCAAATCTGAAATCAGAAGAAATAGACAGCGTCTGGTGCCTGGGATAATGTGTGCAGGGGCAGCCACACTTAGACATGGAAACGTGTACCTGCAGAGAACCAGCAGACATACAGGATCTGCTGCGTGGGGAGAACGGGTTAAGGAAATGCTCTGCAACTGCGGCCCCGATGGAGGAACCTTCCTGGAGGCAGCTGGGAAAGCTGAACGGAACACAGGGAGACAGTCTGCTTGGGATGTAGCAGCCATTTGGACTCAACGTTCTGCTCCAGATCCTGGTGAAACAGAGCAGATCCGCCATCAGCATCCCCAAGCGCTACTTCTTCACGTTCCCTAGCAGTGCAAAGAGCTATTTGTGATAAACATATTTCAACCCAAAGCAGTTAAGAGCAGTGCTGTTTCCTTTATTTCTCTCTTTGGGATAAATACTTAAAATCAGTCTTCCCTGCCTTTGGTTTTTAGCCACAAAAGTGGCAGATGTACAACCTGCAGCACACGAGGCAAAAAAAACACGCAAGCACTTGCAATGAAATCCAGACTCAAAAAGAAAGATTACATCTCTCCAAGCACAAAAGGTTAGCAACAACGGCAGCAGAAGCACAGCAGCTTTTGGAGGTCAACTGAAACCAAATGGTGGATTTTTGGATAGGAAAGTCATTTACTGTGCAGCTTCCTTAAGTTTCAGCAGTATTTTGTTAAAAATCTCACGTTTGGTTCTATATCTAAATGCCGTTCTGTTTGTAGCTAAATGAAACTGGAAAAGAAACAAAGCAAATCCCAAGGATGCAAAAGAAATGAGGAGCAGCAGCAAAGCTTCCATCACCAAACTCCTGCAGCACAGTGATGGAGCCCTGGGTGAGGAGCTGGCTGCTTCTGCCCATTTCAAATGCCCTTCTGCTGGGCATTTTCTTGCTTTCAAGGTGTTCAACCATTTCCTAAACGCCTCCTCCACTTTGATTGACCTTCATCACCTTCTGCCTCACTGCCACCTCCTTCATCCAAATTGGAAAGCAATTACAACATTAATTTACCCTTACAAAACCCCGGCCTAAATCCAGTTCTCAGAGTCCACTACCTGGTCTGTAGTTAACGGGAGTTTCATAACCACTGCTGCATGATGGCTTGAAGAAAGTTTGTGCTTTATAGGTCATCCTTTTTCTCTAACTCCAGCAGTACTTCCAATAAAGTATTTTAACTCTGCCTACAAAAAGTGCCTTGCTCCTAGACATCTGCATCACTTCTTGGCCCCACTTCAAAAGAAACTTTAGAAGCACCCAAGTCAGGAGGGAGTTAAGTTGGCCATCCCCTCACAGAGGAGGCATGAATGGTTTCCACCAGGAGCAGCCCTTACCCTGCAGCCTTTACTCAAGGATGAGGAATGCGAGTCCGACGCACAGATGGCAGCTCCAAGCTCCCACAAGACAGATGAAACTCTGCTAGATGATACCCTGCGTGCGTCCCTTCCAGACACTGCTCTGCTCCTTCCCCACGAGTTAAGGGAGATGTTCCTCAGGGTGAGAAAACCCCGGTCCCAGGTGGGGATGGGGAGCAGGCAGGCAGCTGAGAAAGCTACCAAAAATGACAACAAAAACCTGAACTTCATCCCAACTTCTTCTGTTACTTGCTAAGACCGCCTCAGACAAACATTTTTACAAAGGATGCCCTTCAAAGATAATATTTTGGTTTTATTGCCCTTTAATAAACACAAGACATTCTTAGTCTTAATGCACCTTGTAAAAGATCATTATTTTAAAAAGCATCTAATTTCAGAACATAAAAACGAGTCTGAAGCTGAATCTACTCAACTTGCTTTCAAATGCCATCACCTTTACGACGCTCTCTGAAGTTAAAACGGATTGTCATGTCTCTGTTAGGAGCATCAGCATAAATCTCGGCTGTAATAAGAAACAAGTCTTAAAAGGAAGATTATGGGGACAGATTTTCATCTTCGAGAAGTCTGTTTTCCTTCAAAAATTTACATAATCTACACAGATCCAGACAGAGTTAGCCTTCCCAGTGACCTGAGAATACCAAACCTCAGAGATCTGCCAGCGTGTTTGGTTTCAAGTCAAAGCTTATATTATTAAGCTGCTACAACTTTTACATTTCCATGCACGTGTCCCATTTTATTTCTCATCCTAGTTTAATGATGCTTTCAACATGCCTTGTGCTTTTTAATCTGAATGATGCACCTAATGATTTTGGTATTGGAAAACCAACCTCTCCCTTCAGTTTCCATACAGATGTCATAAAACCCAGAAGAAATGGATTACTGCCCAGAGCTGTGGTTTACTCCTTCATTAAACAGCTTACGCTTAGAATCCTCTTAAAAAGTCACTTAGTGGTAAATGGCTATTCGACACTACAAATAAAAACGTTTTAAAGAATTTACTACAGCTTTCTATTCATACCAGTGTTATAATCCCACTGGGGATACTGCTGATGGCTTTGGTGTAACGGGGACAGTCCCTTCCCAGCGCCGTCCCAGGCACCGCAGGGCAGCAGAGATGCGAGGAACGTGTCAGATGTGCACCTACCTAAAGCAGGAGAAATCTCAAAGGAAAAATAATCCTACCGTCAGCAATCGTGGGCGGAAAAGATCTTTCAGGATAACTGACAGACGCCCCAGGAGCTGGCAACATCAGTATGGCACATGCCACGTTAGCTCTTCCCATCATAAATTAGGCAGATGACAGATTGGAAACTTCTTGAATAGAGCAGGCAAGCTTCCAAGAAGCAAGTAACATACCTTGCTGGTGCCTAGAGCAATCTGCAACCCAACTTGTGAGCAGAGAAAAATTACAAAGCATTCTAAGAATAAGAACTTATATCAGCTTAAATCAACTCTCAACGTCTCTTTCTTCTTCTAGGATGTGGCACGTGCTGCTTTCTAGCAAATTCCAGGTTGACAGTAGCAAATAGCTTGACCAACAGACAAGAGCTTTGCCAAATCCCAATACTTCCATCACCCCTTCAAGGTTCAGTGCCACCACATACAAAAGGAAGAAAGACGGGTCCTGAGTTCTAACATGCTTCACTCAGCTAGTTTCTGCTCCTGATTACAACCCCTATGACAACAACCACCTCCTTTGATTTCTACAGGCCAATCAACTTCCTCTCCAACCTCCCCTGAAATGCTGAAGTTCATGACTCAGAGAAGTGGTTTCTCAAAGGCAGGCACACACTTGTTCCTATTCTGCGGCAAGAAAGACTCAGACTGCAAACTCTGTAGGACACACATCATTACCTTAAGCTCCAAAACCGCTGGGGGCTCAAAAGATACCCCTGCAATGAGAAAAGAACAAAAGTTCTGTGCTACCACCAAAAACTTGCTAAGTACAGACATGAAGCAAAGGATCACCTGCTAGTTGCATTTACCTAGACCTGCAGGCTGCTTGCAAGGGCTGCTATAGGGCCTTCAGAAAGAGAAATGCCACAGTAGTGACACAACAGCGGATGACTGCTATTGTATATGACAGGGAGTTCTCAGAAACGGAACCAAATGCATCTATTGGCGCCTCTCCTGTGGAGTGAGCTTCAGCAGGCTCTCACGACCTGCTACCCTGACAGTCCAAGAGGTGCTTTTCCAACAAACCACCTATGGAGTTTGAAGGAAAAATCAAAAGAATTATGTCACTGTGGTAACTGTGCCAAGCTACCAGGAAAGTTAAACTTTCTATAAACTGAACAACAAGAAAAAAAACACTAACGTGAAAGGAAAGAAGAGATGAAATCATTAAGCATTTCATGCTACGCAGCCTTCAATCTTTTTGATACTAGTTACTGCATGGGTTGCAGTGACACTCACCCAAGCGTGCCCTACGTAGGCTTACATTTACACCAGACCCCTACTGAAACTCAACCACTTTCACAGGGAGCACCCCCAGCAACTGCTTCTTCACTCTGTACTGGAAGAGGTACACGCCAGCATCCTCACCTACAAGAGAGAAAGATAAGAGATGGTTCCCTGAGGACACCCACTTGCCTGAGGTGGGGGGGAGGGAAGAGAAAACCTCCTATTGAGCTCAGGCAGAATCAAGGTTGTTCAAAACTTTGTTTCAAAAATCAGTTTGTGGAAAAAAAGCAAGAGCTACATCAGGTAAGTTAACGCTTTGTAGCCCAAATGAGGATGCAGGGAGGTCGCTGCAGCCCTACCTGCCTCTGCCAGTGCCAATTGCAGAGCATGCCCTGCATCCTGCCCTGCTACCCACAGCCAGGGGCTGAACAGGGCGGATGGGGCAACGTGCACAGAGCAAAACTGGGTGCGAGAAGCAGAAGGGATTACCCAAAATGAAAGGGACTTTTACTCTGTTTCACTGGACAGAAATCAAATGCATCAGTATGAAGACGAAGTAGAATCTGAATTCCCCATCATTTATATAGTATTTCACAAGCACAGAAATTTCAAGGAAAAAGCCTAAAATCATTCAAAAGGAAAGGGATTGTCAGAATGCTCTGGGTTAGTGTTTCACTGAGCTGCTCCCTAAAGACATGGCACTGGTTGGCTGGCTCAGGGAGCCAGGAAACAATTAGCCTTAACCCTTGTGAGCCATACCTCACCATGCATCCGCAGTGCTGCACAGCCACTGCTGGGCCTGGCAGCAGCCTGGCTCCAGGCAATAAGCAGGGCAAATATGTACCATTTAAATCATGAAAAGATGATGACATTTCAATAATTGTCTAGCCAGGTTATAGAACTTAATAGTTGCATGACTAAAGAGGCTTTTATTGATTTAGAAAATGTCAAAAAACATATTTAATACAGACAAAAAAAATATTGACGAGTTATTTTCCCTTCTCTCTCTCTCAGCTTAGAAAGGCATTACCCCTATGGATCAAAAAGCCAGATAAATCTTGTTAAGTACTATGCTTTCCCTTTTGTCTAGTGCTCTCTCCACATTCCATCATTTCAGCCCTTTGAAATTCCTTTGTTCTGCCTGCAATCAGAGTTTCCAGGGGATAGCTGGCATTGGATCTAAAGGGAACCCCACACCACTGAAGTACTCCTGACAATTAATCATTTGGCAAATTCTTTCTTTCCCCGTACCTCACTCACCTCCAGTATTTTCAGAGAGCGTTTCGGTGCGGTGCTAATGAGACCAAACTTCCTTCCCATGGTCTCACAACACCTTGGGGATTCATTTATGCACAGAAGTGGCTTCTGCAGACACCCCCCTCACGCTCCCATTATCAGGTGGGGCAGGAGCTTTCCTTGCATCCAACCCTTGCACCACGCGCATCACCAAAGCCTGCCGTAGGAAAGGGCAAATTCAGCTGAGGAGAAAGCAAACAGCGGGGCTGCTTCCTCACATGTGCAGCCCCATCACTGTGCCCACTCCTCACCGTTTCCCCTTTTTTTTGGTATACATAAAACAGAACAAGGAGAAGAACCCCAATGAAACGTTTTCATTTGAACTCCCGGATCACCTGAAGCTTTACGCTAACGCACAGAGGGAGGCAAAAGCAGTGAAAAAAACGAGGCAGGTTTATTTATTTTCGTATGACCTTTCAGGGCCCCTTCCAACTCAAAGGATTCTGTGGCTCTCGGTGCAGCTCCAAGTGCCGCCTCTCCGGGGCCCTGGGAAGACATCGTTTCTTCCTAAACCTCTTCATGTGCCACACTCACGCAATCTGCATATATGAGGAGCGAGAATTTCTTCCAACAATGGTATGCATTAATTTATAACATTTTCCCAAGATCCTTTATCAAGTTTCAGTTGTAGGTCAAATAATTTATGCTTCGGAAAGATAATCTCTGCGTTTAAAATTTATCGTTCCTTCAGAGGTTGGTTCTCATTAGTGCTCGTCATTTCCACTGCTCATGAAATACATCTCCACAAGCAGAGCCATTCCCACTCGATATCAAGGATCCCTCCATGCTAACTCGATCTAACTGTTGCAATTATGAATCATCTGATGGAGCCATAAGTTACGATCCTCAATGACCGCTAATGAAGGCTGTCTAGCAGTTAAAATATCAAAGCAGCGTATATCAGCTCACTTTAGAGCGCAAGATAGACTTCCAGCGTTGCACTTCTCCTGTATTTATTATATACTGTAAATTACATCCCAGCTGCCTCCAGCACGGCCAGCCCCGCACCCCGAGTCAGACACCGGGTTTTAATAACCACTGCTGACAATCTTTTGATCGCTGGGGGCGAGGGGGGGGTGGGGGGTGCAGATGAAAGGCCTGGCCGCCTGCTGCAGGCAATCTGCTCAGTCAAAACAAAGGGAACTTCAGAGGGAGACAGAGATGCATCAGGTGTTAATCCCAAATGAACAGGGAGGAGTGATGCTGATGGACTTCAGGCTAAAAACCAGGGAGCGTCAGGGAGCGGGCTCATCCAGGACACAGCAAGAAGAGGAAGGTGCTAATAGCCAGGCAAGAAACGCTTTGATTTGGAAACTCAAAGCTTTGGAAAGCCTTTATAGGATCTTTCTAAGTTTCTTTAAACCAATCGTGCAACTACCTGATTTTTCAAATATGCTGTATGGAACTCATCTCTGGCATTGAGAACAAGTTCCCTTACTCAGAAATGGCCTTGTAGTAATCTGCTAGAGAAAGATGCAAAATAGATTTGCAAAGCTTTGAAAATAGGGGACAAAACAACATTGAAAAGAATGGGAAAAACCACCAACGTGGAGCAGAGTTGATCTGCATCTATCAAAGGTCCTCTCCTCTAAATTGGGTCTGATTGACAGCTTATTAAAAATGCTATTTTTGTCATAAATTCAAGTTCTCACTACCTGCCCTCAGACATTTAATAAAGCATGTGTTTGGTAGGAAAAGTTTAGGCATGATGGCACAACAACAAAGAAAACCTGGTTTGGAGGCTACAGAAAAAAAAACTACTGCTGCTCCCTCCTCAGTGTTCAATTTCTTCACAGGGAAAATAAAGAGAGCAAACCCTGGGGAATTGTCAGCCTTCTGCTATTTTTTCTTTTCTTCAGTAATCCAAGTGTCTAACCATCATTTTCTCTTCATCAGAATCATAGAATGGCTTGGGTTGGAAGGGACCTCAAGGATCATCAAGTTCCAACCCCCCTGCCATAGGGATTAGCTTAAACCTTGCTTTGCTTTCTTCTGTTGCTTCAGTCCTTTTAAGAGATTTCTCTGTAGATTTCTTCAGAAACCACAACAGCTCTGAAAGGAATACAACAAGTAACATCACATCGCTTCAAATCCCTTCTTACAGCCACAGGAAGCAAAGAGTTTACTTAGGGTCTTACAGTCCAACGTGAAACATTCTTACTTCCACACTCAAAAATCTTGCAATAAACATCTCTCAGATGGAGAAACTTTGAATCAACAATATTTACAAAGCTCACATAAACAAAAGAAGATGCGAGTGGAAAAGCCCAGCACTCACAGGGTCAGCCAGACCCAACCACACAAACCTCCCAGGTGCCAAATGAAAGCTGTTTGATGGGGCTGGGGGGCAACAGGGGAAAGAAGGGTTGAGTTAATACTCAAAACTTGTTTCAGACACTGTGTCTCATGCACATAAAATGATAATTGTTAGTGCTCGACAGCCCTGAAACAAAATGTGGAGTTGATAAGCAGAAGGCTCCTCTTCGCCCTGGATGCTGGCAGCACGTCTCCAGCCGCCCTCCTCCTCTCGACAGCACAGGTGTTGGGATAACCAGTTCCTCGTGGGTGTTTTTCTGCCTTTAAAAATGAATTACATTTTCAACTGAGCAAGCAAGCTAACACAGCCAATCTGTCTTGAGAGAAGAACAAGGTGTTGGATTCCTGACATCCAGTGCTATGCATTCTTTCATAAAATTTTATTCGAAGTATATAAAAAAAAAACAACCACCCCAACTTACTTCTTCCTACTCCTTGCATCTAGATTATGGATCTTAAATATCAGCTCAGAAAACTGCAAATACACAACAAACATCAGTTTGCTGATTGAACACTGGACTACGAGAGCATAATTACCACTCCGATGGATTACATCCCTCCTTGGCCATCAGGTTAAAAACTGTTCATTGGACACGGATCAGTTTGCCTGGTTTCTGCCCTGGGCTCCAAGCACTGCTGATTGACCTGGTTTTGTAAGAACAGCTGTAACAATGCTGGCTTCAGACCACAACTACAGCAACCCATGGCATCACCTACATGCAGCGGAGCGGGATTTCAGAGCATTGCTGTATTTGTACAACAGAATCCCAGGATGGCTGAGGTGGGAAGGGACCTCTGGAGGTGATCTGGTCCAGCCCCTGCTCCAGCACGGCAGCCTGGATCCAGCACTGCACAAACCTGAATACATCCATTAAGGATACCCCAGCAGGACCTCCTCCTCATACCCCCTCACAGAATTTGAGAGATGTACAAAATGACTATGAAGTATAACAAAAATAAAGAGTGTTTTCAGCAGGAATGGAAGTGACTTAACCAGCACCACATGATTTTACAATAAACATATACTACATCCACTCACTTTGGTTAACTTTCTTTGGAAGAGATGGCAGTAATTGTTTATTTAAGTAGGCTTATTAATTTTCCAGCATTCATTAAGCTGCTCTGTGAGTAGTCCATCAAGTCATTACAGAATAGTAAAATATCAAAGACCACAATTATCCCTCTGTCAGTGCAGAGATAGAAAGCAGATTAAAGACAGGAAAGAAGGCCACCCTAGTTTGGTTTTGGTCTAGTGCCCAACTCTAGCACCCAAATGTTCATGGCAGTTAATACAGAAGATGATACCCAGGGTCCATGAGCTGGCAGCTAACTCAAATCCTCAGCTTCTCCACTTTTTAACACTGAACTTTTCCTTCCCACCCACTGATGCTGCACTTCTATGGGATCACAGCTGTCAGGAGAGGCTGACATCAAAAGCCAGAGGCAGCCATCAGATCAGACCCCGAAGGGACAGGGCTGTGAACTGTCCCCACATTTGTTCTCTCATTCTGACGAATGCATTCACCAGTTCTTGTTCTCGGCTCTCCAGCTTCAGCTCAGACATTCAGCCCGGTCTGCTTCCTTTCCAAGGTGCCATCAGTCAAACCCAACCACATCATTTTATCTCTCAGTTACTAAATTCAAACCATTTTAAACATCCTGCTTTCATCTTTATAGTTCTCTCCCACTTTTTAACGACGCTGCAGTTACAGAAGAATGTACTTGACATATAAAACGCGCGTGTGATTCTTTTAACATTTTAATGCCATGTATTGTGCTGTAAACATCTCTTCATGTTTTATCTCTTTTCCCATAAATCAGAGGCTAGTATCTTAGAAGTCTCAAAAGTGACATGTTTTCTCCACAATATAAATGTGAGGCTCTACTCCTCGAAACCCGAGTCAGATTTCAAAAATCATCCAAAAAAGAACAACCCAGAGCTAAGAAACAGCAGCAGATTATCAGCTAACTTAATATTCTTCTCTCCCACTCCATTTCAATGACAGCATGAGCACAATACACAAAATACACAGGATGAGGTAAGTGTTCACCAGCCTATGACAAAACCAACGTCTTGATTACTCTTTGTTGTCACTCCTGTGGAACAACGTTGAAGTGAAATGCCCTCTTCTACATCTATACCAGTAGGTACCTGAAAGAGTCAGGAAAGCAGATATTTTTTAAAAAGTGAAAAGCTAGGAATAATTATTTGTTTGACTCATGATTAACACGCAGTGTTTACTAGATTAAATCCCAAAACATAATTCCATTTCCTTTCTATAACTGCAATTAAGAAGTCCGGTCTCTTATAATGGGATTTCCCAGTGCGTTTGTCTGACTCTGTAGTGTTGGAATGAAAACGTGTCTCAAGCTATTCCTTGGGAAATAAATTAGTACTTTATTTTTTAAATTAAAACCGCTGTAAAATACCAGTTCTTTTAAAAAGAAAGAACACCAATAGGGAACACCTGTCCAAAATAATTTCCAGTTGCTTCTACGCTGGAAAAAAAAGAGAGATTGCCATTAAAAAAAAAAAGGAAGAAGAGGAAAGCAGTTTGAGCAGGTGGGACTGAAACGTGGTGACATGTTGTAGTACAACACCGAAGGATATAACACAGTGTTGTGTGACGTGGAAGAAAACTGGGGACCACTGGATTAGCATGCCACTAAAATGCTAGATGAGGTGAGATGTACAGCTCTGACGTATTGTGATGGAGAGAAGTGAGGCAGAGGCAGAACTGCTGGGAGAGGACAAGAGAAACAAAACACCATCTTTTCCTCAGCACCTCCAGCAGGAATCAACTCCCACACAAGCTCCGTGCTCGAGACCCAACACTGATTCCAGGATAACCAAAGGATCCTCTGATACGCACCCAGATCATTGGGATGCATCACACCTTCCACGAGCCCGTTTCACCCATTGCCCAACACGATTTACTGCAGGGTGCTCCTCTTGAAATGTTGTAAGCAAAGTTCTTGAGTGACTTTTGTGTCGAACACACACCACGCCTTCTGCTAATGCAAGCCCAAACTCAAGTGTTTTCTATCTGCATTTCCCAGGATAATTTCAAATAATTCTTTCCCTGTCACTCGTAAGATGAAAATAAATTTCTAAAATAATTATCCAGTGTCACACAAATGTCATAAAAACATATTACCTCTGCTTGCATCAGAAACTACAGCCAGAAGTTATGGGTTGTGAAAGGGACTTGTATGTAAATGCACGCCCTCGGCTGATAACTACCCCAACCAGACCTCTATTATTCTCCACTGTTACAGTGCCACCAACTCCCACCACTTCTTATTAGGACAGTGAAGGTAGGTTAAGAAGCTGCATTCCAGCTTTTGTGGTCAGAGAAGAAAAACATTTAAAGAATGGCACACACCGACCCCAAATCAAGAGGGCAAGTGATAATTAAAAGATTATTTTAGAGTATTTCCTTAAAAAAAACGCCCACAAACCATGACTTCTTGCTCTCTGTGCGGCCTCGCTCCCCCCCCAGCAGTCCCCATGCTTCCAACTTCAGCTCAGCCTGCAGGGCAGCCCCAGCTCCCACCACACTGCACCGATACAGGCAAGAGAAAGAAAAAAAAACACCACAAAACAAAACCCAGAACTGCAACGTTCATAAGTTTGGAACTGAGCATCCATGAGTATGACGGAATCTCTATTGCATTTCCACAGGATCAAGTTCTTCACATCCTGTCCTAAATCATGGGCAGGAATCTGACATAATCAACGCGCTGCCTTCCCACGGCATATTTGCGGACTGTAAATTGTGAATGCAGATTTATCAGGGAAATGAGGGGTGGTTTGCCCTTAAAGATGCACAGATTTATAGCAGCGCAGGAAGCGGAAAGACGGTTATCACATGAAGAGGTCCTTGAGGGACAGCGAGGAGCGGCGAGGGAAACATGAGTCATGAGCTGCCAGGGAAGGGGATGTGAGCTGGGAGCAACAGACAGAGCAAAGTAGCAATAAAAGGAAGTTCCAAGTCAAATGTGCTCCTTCCCAGAGGTCAAGACACATACCCCAGCTTACAGTATTTACTGAAAATTAAATTCCCGGCCCATTCAGACACAAACAGCACCAATAGCAACATCAGGAAAGGGATAATCATCGACTGAAAGGATCTATTGATAGACAAGGTCATAAACCACAGCTGTTTTCTTTTGCTTTGTTACCAACTCTGTTTTGTTTTCCTTAGTAAGAGTAGCTGCCTTCAAGGCCTGCCTAAATAGCCAAGTAAGAGACTAAAAAAGGCGAGGGTGCAAATTTAAAACACTCAGCCCCCATTGTGCAAAAGAGTTTTACACTTCGAGAGGCTGCGATAAACCTCCCTACATCAGGCACACAGTTGTCCTTACAGTGAGACGGCACTGAGAAAGTAGCAAATTATGGACCCAGCCACAAAACTATCACACTTCCACCTTTCCTTTCCCATCCCAAACTCCATATTACAGTATGGGCTTCCTGATACAAATGCGTCAAGAGTTTGAAAAGCAAGAGGTTAAAAAGGCAAAATACAACATCAGGCAATACATGGAAGCCAAAGAGAAAGAACACCAGCTTTCTGTGCGTGAATATTGTCTGTAGGAAGATACATCTGAATCTCAAGAATGACGTCACACAAGAGTGTCTGAACAAGAAATAATTCCCTTTTGAGTTCAGCAGTATCCAGGGTCAAAAGGGAAAGTAAATATGACAGTAAATATTTCAAAGGATTGACAGGTCCCAAAACAAATCTTTAAATATTAAAAAACCTGCAGAAAGGGAGAAAAGGTATCTCTGAAATTTTACCAAAGTACTTCACCTTACAGCAGCTTTTCTGTCCAGACCTCCCTGTGTGAAACATGCATGAATGCATCCTTCATAAAGCACAGTGCGACAGTCTTAAAATCATTTTTCAAGGGCACTTAAGTGTTTTCACCTAAATATTTCCAAGGCACTAAAAAAAAATGCAGCACCTTTCCTATTTTGCAGAGTAAACAGACAAGACTGGTGGCCCTCCCTAATTCTTAACACTGACAAGCAGCACCACCTGCACTTATCCGAGTCAGCTCAAGAGGTGTAACACAAGTGCAACCCTAAAGAGCACACAGGTGTCTGCACCTGAGGTGTGAATGAGGTTTAAGCATCTATGAGGCTAACCCATGAGGGGCGCCTGTAGAAGGCAGCTCACAGCAAAGCTCCACACTGTGCTCCATCACAGGAGTCCCAGCACTCAAGCCCCCAGGTGGCTGCAGGACCCACAAAGCACTAGCAAAGGTGTCACTGACATTTCTTTTGCAGGCCATATTTGTGACTCCACTCTGCACCACAAGTTCACTAGTTCAGCTTTCCTCTGGGGCTTCGGAGGAGCGTAACAGCAACTCTGCTTCCCAGCTGGGCTGCAGAAGAGCTGAGAGATGCCACACATGAAAGGAAGCCAAGCTCAGGCAGCTACAACATCTGCAGTGTAACACGGCTACCCAATGCTGAGACTTTCAATGTGTTTTAGAGATGCACAGGAGACACCCCGATTCCAAGCTATAATTCAATTTTCTGAACACAGGCACAAACCCCACCAACATCTCACTCAATGAACAAGCAGCTCTGAGTCTTCCTTCAGACGGATCCCCCAAGGTCATGCAGTGCAGCATCCAAGCCCATCAGTCTGGAGCCCTGCTGGCTATTCCGATACTCCAATTACACCATTCTTCCTGTGTCATTTGCAGTGATCCATGCACGGTATTATCAAGATAAACATTGTTATTGGGAGGCTTAAAACCTCATCAACTCAATTCTGAATAAACACACTGTGCCTAGCAACTCCACTTCAATTCACAGACACATCGTCCTTTCGTGGTGTCAGTTTTAACAGCCCAGGGCTGGGGCTACAGCTAAAGGCACAGCACACCCTGCCATTCACTCCCACCAGGCAGCATTCCCAAAGCTGGGACACAGCAGCTCACAAAGGGGCCGAAGTACTGACCTGATTGATGGAGTTGGCAGCGCAGGAAGCCAGGCCAGTTCCCAGAGAGGCGAGCAGGAAACAAGGCAGGTCAAACGGGACAGGGGCCATGGCAAAGCCAGCAGACGCCGTGCTTACCACCAGAGCTGCAACACAAGAGCACAGGTCAGGGCATCAACCAGATACCATCTCCTTTATGCACACCACTAGTGGTAAGGTGTTTATGTCCTGAAAGAATCCCAGAGCAGATTCACTTTTTGCTTGTTTCTTGGATCAAAGTAGCTCCGAGAACAAAGCACTGTTAACGCCAATGCTGCTTAACTAAGGCAAAGACAGGAGGGAGAACAGTCAGGGGTGACATGAGAAACCCAGACCCATCAGCATCTCATTAGAAGTGAGAATAAAACCGCTGTACTTTTTGCTGTATGGATTGATATAGGATCGCACTGCCTCATATATCACACGAGGTATGTTTTTTTCCCCAGCAGCCCACATACCACTGCCAAGTCTAACAGGGAAGAAAACAGTAAGGAAAACTGCAAGCTGAGATGCATTTTATATCAAATTATAGAAGCGACTTAAGCAGAGCACGAAACCAAAAAGTGTGCAGGGATATGTAAACAACACCTGGTGCACTCAGTAACCTGGCTGCACCAGCATTTGCTATGCTGTTTCCATGGCACATGCCCACCTCAGGCAGAAGGTACAAATCACATCACCATACAGAGTTAGCAACACTTAAAGAAGTCCAAATTCCAGTGGATTAACAGAAATCCAGATCAGTTTTGTCATCCAAAATTATAACTTCAGCGTAGCGCAGCAAATCACATCTTTAAAGTTACCCAGGTTTCAGTCCTAATACTGTAATCACCTAAATAATAGGTCATACAAAACTTGCATTTGGCAAGAAATGGCAGAAAATGAAAAACTTCTTGTATTATAAAAGCCAGCACTTACTGAATTTCTTGCTTATGACCTCAAAACTTACAATCAAAAATTAATACAGTTATTAAACAAAGCAGTTAAAAAACATTTTGTATGTAACTGTGTTCCAATCCTCAAACTAAAGGTATGCATTAAGGAATCCAAATGTTCTCATCTGCCCAATTCCTACAAAGCCTCCTATTTATCCAAAGTTAAGTGACAAATAAATAACCTTTGCTGACTGAAAATACTGGGATTACTGCTGAGTAGTGTTACTTGAGATGAAAAAGTAAATGACACGGCAGGGATCTGTCAGCAAGGATGTACATGCAAAGCACTGCTTTCCAGAACTTTGCCTACATAAGAATATTAGGATTTAATCATAAAACGACGCTGAAGATGACTTGCTGCTCATCAAAACTTTCCTCCAAGTATTAAAATCCATCAGCAGCCGAATATTATGATAATAATGTATCTAATATTGTTATAAACATGACTTTGCCTCATGATGGACTCACAGCATGGCTGTTACACAAGCTGTCTGCAAGTGCAAGGCTTACAAGAAGCAAAGCCCATGGCTTTGCCTCCCCATGCCAGCACCTGGCTCTCCCCTCTGCTCCTTTCAGCTGCTCCTAAGCCACCACGAACCTGTGATAAAGCCTCATCCCTCTGAGCAGCTGTGAAATCACAGAAGAGCCTGTAATCCCCAGGCAGACTAAGAGACATACAGGACTGTTGTTTTTGAGTGCTGCACCCCAATTCTTCAGGAGTCAGGGGCACAGCATCCTGCTTCCACAGCTTCTGAACTCCCATCCTTCATAGCAGAGAGTACAAGAAAATATTGAACTCATTGGTTTACAACCAATTTTTAAAAAATACACCCCAAAGAGAAGAGTAAAACAGTAGCATTTGTATTACTAAGAGTGACTGCATTCATCTTTTGGCATAATAAATCACCCTTCCACTTCTAGACAAGAATTTAATTAAAACTTATCTTAGAGAGCACTTTACACCAATTTATTATGGGAAAACACCAACTCATTTATTGAAGAGGGAAGGTGGAGCAGATTGGCAAACAGTCAGTGTAACATTACCATACACCGACCTCACAGAGATCCCCATACAGCACAGCTACAGCGCTAATTAAAGTCCCAATTGATTTCTCCAGGTTAATTTCAGCCAGTCGTTTCAGTGCGACTTATCGGGATCCAGTTCCAAAGAGGCTGCAGCACATCCTCATACACAGCCAGCTCCAACAGGTACTTTGGCTGGCCATGGCTGTGCTCTGAACACAAGGCTTACTGCTTGTCTCAGCATCCTGCAGTTTGAATGCAACACATTGAGAGCAAATAAGAAAACGTTCCCTTTGCATGGAGGAGTTTATTTTCCTTTACTGCGAGAGCATGATTTACTCTTCTACTTTCTTTGTAGAGGAAAAGTATATTTAACTGAGATCACATCAAGGGAATGAGGTCATTGACTGTTTGTTTTTTAATCTCTGTTAGCTTAGTGCTTTAGGGACCAAATTAACTTCACCTTATTATAGAATAGCTGAAATCGATCCTTTCAAGATTTGTTGATGAGAGCTGGCATTATCTTCAAAAAGAAGCCAGGATTTAAACTTATGATCTCAACCTAAACCTGATTTCACGTCTTTTAAACATCTTCACCAGCAATTAACAAGGCACATTTGTCTACAGCTTCAATTTAAATGAAAACAAAAATGCTAATGCACTGATGCAAGAAAAAAGTGAATAATAGTGTTTCCAGCAATAACACATTCAAAAGTCTGCAGCACTCTATTCTTTGCATTCCTTTTCAGTTTCATTGTAGAGTAATCTGCCTTCATAACTCTTTATTTATAGCATGCAAATCACTGCACTATATTTTGTTTACCTCCTATTAAAAAGTAGCCAAGCCAAAATAAAGGGGTAAGAAATCCAAAGCAAACCAATTCAGCTTTAGATTTCCTTTCTGTTCCTGCACTGATGACACACCAGCGTACATGGAAGAACAAAAGCAAATGGATTTCTATTTTAATTTAAGACACAATTTCCTTGTTCTATTACAGTTTAGGTCCTCTTATAAGGGACACTACCTGTAAAAGAGCACCTTTCCAAGAGCTGATGGAATTCCTCGAGTGTCCCCCGTTGCTTTCAGGAAAGCTAAAGGCAGGAGAAGGCCTATCTACGTTTTGTTGCAGATCATAACCCACACACTACAGACAGCCCAACTCCTGAAGCAAACAAATTTGGGACACTCGTTTGAAACAAGTCATCTCATACAAAATTGAAGCGCAATACGACGAGGCAAACAGCAATCAGCTCTCACTGTTGAGCAACTTTAAAATGCATGGAAAAACTGCAATAATAGTTTATTCTTCTTTCTTTAGTTTTCTTTGTAGTAACTGCTAGTAAAATATCACTATCAAGCTTTGTTTCTTTGATAGGATAATAGTTACTGCTTTAATAACCAGAGAATGAGAACTACTGTGACAGACTTGTAAGATATATTTAGGACCAAAAATACACGTAGACTTCTAACAATCAATACAAGGAACGCTGATAGATCTTTCTCAAAGTTTCTGGCTGTATTAAAGCCACAATTTAAAGAATAAATTTTGCTCTCGGTTGAAGCAGAAACATTCTGGATCTCCACTAAAGCAAATGGATTTAAATTTATTTATTTATTTTTACTAGGGCAGCTGCAAGCAGGCTTTCAGCCCATGCACACACAGACACCTTATTTAGTCATCGATGCTCCACCACTTGGCAGCTCAGCAACGCTCAGAATCATTATGCAAAGCTGGATAACCATCATCTTCATTTTGCAGATAGGTGATGGATGCAGGGATGAAGCAGGGTGTTAATGAGCACAGTGCCAGGCAGGAGCACACATCCCCATTCCTCATTTCCACTTCAGTGTGTCTGTGCAGGAGGATCACTACTACTATACAGACACAAATCCATACGTAAGCAATATTCTGATAAGCTATGGTTGTTTTCTAGTAAATAAAATAGGACTGTTCTCTTAAAGGAGGATGCAAAAACGAACTGAGAACAAGAGCAGAGATTCTTCCAACTCTCCTGCTACAAGGAATTTTGGCCTCTGACTTCGGAACATCCAGATCTTCCTTCCTAAGGAATGAGCTACCAACGATTAGATAGCAGCAGAACAACCCATACATCTCTGCTTTAAAAACAAACACCAAACAAACCCATGGGCTTCCTCAGAGCACCGACTCCAGCAGCCCTGGAGTCAGCCCACAGCACACACAGCACCCAGGCAAGGACAAAGCACAACACGTTCCATTCTGATCTGACTGCGGTAAACCCTGGAATGACTCTATTAAAGATGACAAATGACACCAGAATTAGCAAGGTATGAACACCCCAAGGCTTGCCTTTTTGAACTCTCTCCTAAGGTACACATCATCATTCTTACATAACATGAATAGGATTGTGGGTTGAACTCTGAGACACAAGCAAACATCTCACATCCTCAGTGAGAGCAACACAGCAGAACAAACTTTAGAGAGCTTCCAGACTCCTTAGTGTTTGCAGAAATAGCAACATACTTAAATGGAAGCGAAGAGGGGTTTTGTTGGACCAGCCAAGAAGCTTTTCAGCAGGAAGGACGGGAGGAAAGCCGGTTATTACCCATCCCTGGACAGCTTTTAGAACAGAACAACACGAATGATACACCTGAAGTTGGTCCTGCCCTGGGAAAAAGTAGCTTAGGTGGCCTCCTAAAGTCACTCAGAGGCCTCTGTGACTCATGGATGCTGTGCACAGAGCCAAAGCAAGCAACCCAGCCCAGAATCCAGCCAGTGAGATATGAAACAAGGCTTCTGTCACCAGAAAGGAAACATTCATCATATGTTAACGGATTGACTGTTAGCATGTATGTTAGGGAATATAAACATCAAATTTCTAAAATGATTTTGAAGAGGTAGGAAATAGAAGTGCTTTGCAAAGCGATACTATAAAATATGAAAACTTTAGGAGGAAGGACTCTGGGTAAAAAGCAAGCAGTTAATCCATAAATGTGTATAACAGTCACTAGATGCAAATCTATGTGTTTAAGAGGTCAAATGAAAATGTTCACTGTATATTAAAATACGGGATAAAGGTAATTAAACACCAGAAATATAAGAGCATTAGCGTGTCTTTACCAAAAACTGCAGGTTGGTATCACAGTAGCCACAGGAGAAACAAGAACCAGGACTCAACAACTCCAGGCACAGCCCAAGAGAAGCTGAAGACGCAGCCCCACAACGAGCTTGCAATGTAGATTAAAAAACACCACAGCTGTTCAGAAATCTGCAGTTCTGTTTGCAGCTGACTGATGATACACACCCACACCTCAGACCTGCACTACACAAAATGCTGCAATGCCAACCAGTCATCATCACCAGGAGAGCAAAGTGCAAGGCAGCCCTTAGTACAGGAGCAACAGCGAGGTTCACAAAGCAGCGCTCACGGAGGAGGACACTCAATGCTCTGCACACTGTGCCCTCCTCACACATCGCCCACGTTCAAAACCGAAGTCCAGCTTCCCTGCACAGCTCACTTCAGCTTTCATCTGTAACCACGGGGGAAAACACTACACAAAGTTTAAGAGGATGAGAGAGCCTGAAATCCTCAACGTGTTCACATTATGAATGATGAGAATTACTGCAGTGCCACATTTCTCTCTGCTTTTCTCAGCTCCACGTGAACTTTGTGATAAAGCTGAAAACAATCACATTTATTATTCTGAACACTTATCAGGCAGATGCATTCACTTCCCAAGTGCCAGGATGGTAAGAGACAGCTGTTCAGCCAGCAGAGAATGCAGGGATGGATGGAAACCGAACCCAAGAAGGTAGATGACACGACAAGTAATTAAAAGCCTCCTAATCATTTCTTATGGCAAAGGAATACAAACAAAAAAATCTTTCCCTGTTGGGAAGGCAGTTCCTAATGGCAGAGTCCTACGAACTAGAGTTTACATGAGGCAGGAGGGTATGGTAATAACTAAGCTCATTTCCTTTCAAAGGTGAATTACAGTTCAGAACACAAACAAACACGCTCTTCACTTCAGCAGCAGGAAAAGATGGGGGCACAAGGAAGCCCCATTTTAGCATAATGCACAGTTTGTTTTTTTGTTATTTTATGCTCTAAAGAGTTTAAACAAAGAGCCTGCCAAAAACAACACACAGGATATGAGATCCATCAGAACTCCATGGGTGAAGGGAGTTGGGTTGTGTGCCATTTGCAAAAATAAAAGTGACCTCAGAGAATCTATTTTCTTCTTTAATAAAAGAAATAAATAAACCAAAGACCTCCACCACCAGACTCTGCACAGAACACGATTTGCCCACACGATAACACGGCTCAGATAAAAAACTGAAACCATTTCCTAGCTCCACACATTACACCCAGTATTTTTCCTTCTTGCCTCTCACGCTACCCTACAACCCAAAGGATCAACAGAACTCTCCTCCTACAAACCCCCCTTCATCCAAATTCCAATTTACACTTTCATACTCCCCAATTTCTATAAAATCTCCCAGCCAAATGCACAAAGATCACAGCATAAAGAGAGATTAACTTTTTCTTGCATCTTTATACCTTCTTCACAGCTGCAAAGCTCATCCCCTTGGCTCCCTAACACATTCACCAAATGAAATTCTGTAACCTTCACCTTCCCCAGCTTTCCAGTAACACCACACTTTAAAACAGAACAGCATTCTGCTGCCTGCAACGCTGTCTTCAGCATTTCAGCATTTCAACAAGAACTACTAGAAGCTGTACTGAAGATCGGTAGCAACAGTGAGGTTCTACAAAGAGAGTCCAGAAGAAAGACACCCTTACACCTCAGGGCAGTTGTTGAAACTCCTGCTCTGAGAAGTACCAGTGGGACACAGAGCTTCCCCCTAAAGAACAGCAGCAAATTTAAGAATGTATGTCTAAAGTATTTAAAAAGAGAGTTCATTCTTCCTTTCCTCCTCAACCCCCATATAAATGGGATGCTCTATCATGGAACTTTACCTTTTTATTCTAGATCCATTGAGGATTTTTTTTTTTAAATTTAATCTTACTTCAACAACTAGCATAGGCTTCAAGCTCACATAAAACAGCCACTTGAACAAAATCACCACACTGAAAAGATGCCAAGAGCTAATTGTTCATGTAGTCCTTATGTATTATCTGTGGTAAGCACTACAGAAACAAAACACTGCTAAAAATTTAACAGCACAGTAGGGAGAAGACAGATCAGTATCACACCGTAACACGATGGAAAGCACAGCAATGACAGCAGAGCAGCAAGGTCCTAGGCTGTAGCAAGTAGGGACTTACTCAAATGCAGCAGCTGTGGGCACAGAAATAAAGGAAAAAAGCTGCTTACCTTTGGAAGGCCCCAGGTACAGAGAGATCTCCAACAAGACCCCCATACCTCCATTGTCAACCCTTAAAGAAGGCCTGGGAAGGGCTGCATCCTGATTCCACCCCTTCCAGTCCCTCAGCTGCATTGCACACACCTGAGCTCCCCTGGGTTGGCCCTGCATTCCCACCAGGTGCTCAATCACTGCTTCAAGCTGTGACTTAATGTTTCCACTACACACACACAAAGAAGAGGCGATAATTTTGATTGCACACGTCACAAAGCTGCTTCAAAACCTGATGTACAATAAACCTGAGAATTGATGAATGTGTCAGCAGGAGTTTTATATGCCTAAATCTGAAATCACCAAGGCTATTTATAAAGTTTAATCAGTTTAGTGAAGTCCAAAAGATGAGATGTCTCACCAACACTGAGAACTAGAAGGCTTCTTCAGCAGAGGAAAATTTAAATGGCCACTGTACACTGTATGTGATCAGTACAATTTCACCATGGAAAACAAAGAGTGAAAACACATACAGCAGAACAAATATGTTCAGAAAGTAAACCAAATTCAGGATTTTTGTTATAACAAATTGTTATGGCACAGAATAGCAGCTTTATTATCAAGAATTATTTCACTCTCTGGAAACAGGACCACAGTAGGGACTTAAGAATATTTCTGTTCTTGGCCCTGATAGAGACAAAATGTAAGGCTTTGGTCAGATCATTACACCTTCCCCTATATATAACGCTACCACTTTGCAAAGAAATCATTTACAGCTATTGTGTCTTACTACTGGAATAAATAAATGTAGCTAGGCTCCAAGGCAATTGCTAAAACTGCTGCTTTGAAGGTACAATTCCATTCTGGACTACACAGGTAAATCTTGCCTTATTTTAGAAAACATAATTGATCACGCCCAAGTTTTTTCCTTTATAAACCATGAAATTATTCAAACTGTCTTTTCTTCATGCTGTTAATACGACATGATACCATAAATATTTAGCTGTACTAAAACAGAAGGTAAGTGAAAAAAAAACAGAAGGATGGTAAACCTAAGAGGCCTTATCTTAATGTGGCGCTTATAAAATTACTTCCTAATCCACTATTACCTTATTTTTTTGTATCAACATTCACTTATGGTCCCAGAAGGCTAGCTGATGACATAATGCAAGTTTCTCCTTGATATAAATAAATTCAGTGGGCAAAGAAATACTTGCTCTAAATTATTTTGCCCTGCACACGTTTGATGGAATTGACTCAGGTACTTTGTGTCACCCAAGTGGAAATTATCACAGAAAAACATACACAGTATCATTAACATGGTAGAGAACTCCAAATACCAAAGAGGACGGACAGAAGTGGAAAAAATAATCAGTAGTACCTGTTAGCTTAATTTTGGACAAACGTGCCAGAATTCCTGGCAAATCATCCAGCCGTAGCTTCATTTCTTTCCATTGCCTTTCTTCTTTGGATTCTGCTGTTAGTGGCGTGGCTGGGTCTCCAATTTCTGCTGCAGCTGACTTAATTTCTCTCAACTCAGACAAAGGTTGATGAACAGGTGAAACTGGGGTAATCTTGTGTATAACCTTTCTTTCTTGATCCAATTGATTCTCACGGAATGGAGACACAACCGAATCTGACTTCGGTTTCGCTCGCTGGCTGAGGTCTTTGTTGTACTGTGTTACATACTAGACAGAATGATAAATTTTAACATGATTAATTAAGAATTTGTCAACTTCACATTGTTATCATCATCAATATTACTGCTACAGTATTATTCTTAATGATAATTACTTCCTATGGTGACATGACTGAGTTAGCCTGAATTTCACACCTATTTTGTGGACAAAAAAAGTTTCTTAGGTTGGACAACATACAGAAAAGGCATCTTTCCATTTTACAACTATCTCAATGACATTTACTCAACCTTGAAGAACTGCTTCTAAACAAACACTCTTTTTCCCTCTACTTTCAACAGCAAACTTTTCTTAATGCATTTTTAAAATCATCAGAGAGTATCATCTGATTTATGAATGATTAATTCAGGTATATGCAAAGAGATACACGTAGGTTTGTAATAACTCTACGCACCCAAAGTAAGTACTCAACTTTCTAAATCTTTATCAGAAATGAATGATTGTCTTAAAAGAATTTTAATAAATAAAAAATAAATTCAATTTCCCATTTCCCAGCAAGAGATGAGTACCACACTCCAAAGGCACAAAAGCCTCCTGTTAGGAAAGGACATGGGGCAACACCCAGCATTATCCTCGCTGCAGCAGGCCTTCTCCAACTTCAGATGTTACAGACCTCAACTGCTTAGCCCTTCAGTGCAGAAAAGGAGATGCTTGGACTTGCCTGGTCTGGCTAGATATGAGAAATATATTTTCTTTCCTAAACCACGCTCTAGTATTAACTCATCACATAAGACAAAACTTAGCATAAGCCAGCAGTGTGCCCTTACAGCTCAGAAAGCAAACGGTATCCTGGGCTCCATCAAAAGAGGGGTGGCCAGCAAGGACAGGGAGGTGATTGTCCTTCTCTGCTCAGCCCTCATGAGGCCCCATCTGCAGCACTGTGTCCATGTCTGGGGCCCCCAATACAGGAAAGACAGAGATCTGTTGGAGAGGGTCCAGAGGAGAGCCACAGAGATGATCAGGGGCTGGAGCACCTCCCCTCTGAAGACAGGCTGAGGGAGCTGGGCTTGTTCAGCCCGGAGAAGAGAAGGCTGCAAGGTGAGCCCACTGCAGCCTTCCAGTACCTAAAGGGAGCCTACGAACAGGAGAGGAGTCAACTCTCTACAAGGGTAGATAATGGCAGGATAAGGGGAAATGGTTGTAAGTTGAAGGAAGGAAGATTTAGGTTGGATATCCGGGGGAAGTTCTTCACAGAGACAGTGGTGAGATGCTGGAACAGGCTGTCCAGAGAGGCTGTGGATGCCCTGTCCCTGGAAGCGTTCAAGGCCAGGCTGGATGGGGAGCTGGGCAGCCTGGTCTAGTGTTAAATGTGGAGGCTGGTGACCCTGCCCATGGCAGGGGATATGGAGACTGATGATCCTTCACGTTCCTTCTGACCCAAGCCATTCTATGATCCTATGATACTTTAAAAATATAGGATAAACACATTCCATGACTTACCATTCGTCTGAGAAAGTTAAAGTACTGAAATGTAATCAGTCTGCCATTAGGTGCTCGGCACAGGTGCAGAAATTGGCATGGGACTTGCCGGATTCCTGTTTTCTTCAAGTGCCAGACAAATATCCCTATTGAAAGGAACGAAGAGAACATTAGGTTTCAGTTCCTCCTCTTACCTGTAACTCAGCTTGCAGCATGTCACCTGATGGGACACTGCACCACAAGAAATGAGAACCAGGCCACTGAGACAGGAGAAACGTACATGAAGAGTCCCGAAAGGTGAGCTAAAAGCACAGGGCACGGGGCTTTCCTTCCAAGTTTACCCATCCCGCACCGACACGCAAAGCTAAACTTGTCTTCTTCCTCCTGCACTCCACAACCATCTCAAATACTAGCAGTGCTCAAAGAAAGCAGCAGGCACAAGCCAGGACGCTGACACCGAGACCTGTGCCCTGTACGTTAATAGCCTGCGGGTAACTTCACAGAGACGAGAACGGGGTCACACAGGAACACTGCTAAATGACGCGACCCCGAAGGGCAAAAACAGCCCCGGCTGCTTTGCACTGAGACACCTCACAGGAGCCGGGGAGCGCACACCGACCAACTGCCCCCGGAGCTACCACATCCCCGGCCCAGCTCTGCCCTCCCCGAAGTACCTGCCAACGCCTGCGGCGGGCCGCAGCAGCGGGCAGCACTCATGACCGCGCCGCTGCTCCCGCCGCCCTCTCCTCTCACCGCCTGGGCGCCGCCATGTTGCCCGCTCTGACCTCTAAATGACTTCCGGGTCGGCACTTCCGGTGGGGAGGGGGGGGGAGGAGCGGGGAATGGGGGATCGTGTCAAAAAAAATAGCCAGAGTGTGGTGCAGTAAAAATAGAGGTGAATCGCAGCTGGGCTGCTGAGCGCACTGCTGTTCGCAGCGTCAGCCGAGTGTTTAAAACGAACAACCAAAGCACGCTGGTATTCAGCTGTGAGGACATTTGGGGAAGTTGACATCAGCTGCGTGTTGCAGGAGGTCCCATTTCAGGTCCCGTTTCAGGGGCTGACGCTCCTCAGTGCAGTCTGCCTTCCCTTGCAGCAGAGCCCCTCCTTGCTGGGGCCGCTAAGCAGACTCAGCTTGCTGACCTCGGGAGGAAAAGACGCTCGTTTTGCTGTTTGAGCCCACCCAGGGCAGGGTCTGGCAGGCTGAAAGCTGGTACGAGGCACTGCGGAAGCATCCTCTGCTGCAGTCTGACCAGAAAGGGAGGGGAACAGCTCGGACTGCTCAAGCTGTAAAGCATAATCGCACCCCCAGACAGCTTTAAAATGTTTTCTCTTAAGAGTTCAAGCTCAGGGGATGTGGGCTATAAGTCACTGGAATGTTTAAGAAAATGGTTCTCAATATTTTAACATGGAAATCTGCCTCGGAACTGTCTTCCCCCCAGGCTTTCATTTCTTTATAGTGTTTAAATTCATGCAAAAGTCATCTTAAATCATTATTAGGAAGATAAAATGAAAACACTCACTCTAATTCACCAAGAATATCCTACTTGGAAGCATTTATTTCCACTTCTAATCTATTTGGGGAGCTGGGGAGAAATTAGGACTTCACATTTCTTACAATTAATATCCTGTTTTACTCTGAGTTCTCATCACTCAGCATATATCACTTCACAGCTCCTGTTTGCATCTCAAGTTTTTTGTAACTTTCAGAGATTTGGTCTCAGGTTAAATTTACACCTGCGAAAATAAAATGAGCACCACGTAGCAAACACACACAATGGCTACATAGAGGGCTGGGATGGTTGGTTGGTTTGGGGGCAGTTCGGGTCACGGAGGAAAAGGTTGAAGTAGGCGAGGGTTCTGTGTCAGGGCTGAGATTTAAGGTTTAATGATTTTCATTGCCTTTCACTTGGGCAATAAATTGCACCCCTGCAGAGAAGGGGTAAAACACTACTTTCCTAATTAAGGAGAATGTTATCCATGGGCCTCAAGGCAGAGAAATACCTCCTTATGAAACGATAACGATGATTTAAGGAACTCTGAATGTCACATAGCCGTTTGGGTTTAACCACTAAAGCTAATCGTAGGGAAAAAAAAATAATAAGATTTTTAGTGAACACAAGTATCCAAATGTCAGAGCTGTATTTCAGACTAAAGACCCACAAGCTTTGGGTCTTGTTAGCAAGAGTTTGGGTCTTAAATTCTGCAGTGTGCCTCCACAAAATACTGAACACTCCAGAAAGCACCAGGCACTGTGACTGATTGTTAGAAAGCAGACAGCCCTTCCAGCACCCATACTGGGCTTTGTCCCACTTTGTCCCACAGTCTCATTCCCCAGCAGCAGTGCTGCAGGATGACTGGAAGGCTGCAGAAGGAGAACCTGCCTCTTCTCAGCGCTCCAAGGCGAGCTCTGGTTGGTGCAGTGATTCCAGAGGCATCTCTGACTTTTTTTGGGGGGGGCTATTTGCTAAGATTGCTTGGAATCTATTGCTGCTTCTACGAGGTTATAAAATAAACGCTGCACCTACAAGTCCGTTTTCGGGGTGATGCACGGGGTGTTTAACTGCACGACTCCCATTAATGTTAATTACGGAGCACATATTAACAGCATTATACGATTCTTTTTCCTATTAGCACTATCATAAATCTGATTGGTGGGGCTTAATTAGATCTCGGCAGCAAAATGCAATAGTTTGATATACAAAAGGGCAAATTCATGGAGACAGCATACTGTTATTATACCTTAATCTCAAAATCTCTCCTTCTCTTACTCATAACACCAACAAGGCTTCTTGTGAGATTGATTTGTTGTCAGAAATTGATTTAAGGACCAACTGTAAAAATATTATATTTTCCTTGCTTCATAGAATGCAGCATTGATGTTAGAGCTCCACAGAGACTCGATGTACTTTCAGATAGGGAACTTTAAAAGCCAAGTGCAAAATAAATAAGATGGCATCCTGCTGTTATTGTGGTAACCTTTACAGATCATTTCAGAGCTGTGGCTGTTGTGAAGTTCAGTAATACACCATGTGGGAAGCTGTAGCTAAGTGCAATTCTATCCCCAGGAGCTTGAGCCCCACTGAATTTGCTTTCTTTGGGTCCAGTTGCAGTACATAACATAAGAAATGGTATACAAAGTGAATAGCACTAAAATATATCAGGAACACAGAAATAAAGGATAAGAAGAACTCATGCAATGCCAAAGGCCAATCCCAGTGCTTTGGTGCAGCTGAAGCTTCCAAGAGCAAATGAAAGAGTCATCCTGGTGGATGAGGGCTCAGTAGTCCTTTCTAACAGGTGTGCCAGACCGGTTTCTTTCCCAAAGTAGAGTTCAAACATACCATAGGAAATCAGCAGCTCAGAACTGCTGCCTCTTCCCAGCTGTCCAGGGCGGCCTCATGCTGACCCTGTGGTATGCTGATTTTGGCAAGCCCTGCGTAGCCTGCTCACCACCTGCAATGGACTATGAGCTGTAATAGCTTCCTCTGAGGAAAAAAACTTCCAGCCTTTCCTTAGGTAGCGTGGTGTAAATTCAACTGTGATACAATTTGGAGTTGACATCGAGTCAGGTGCAAATGAGTGGGTAATGGGAAGTAAGCAGCAGAGTGAATGGGGATGAACCGTGCTGAGGGAATTACTCCTTAAAACACAGTGAGACCTAGAACATGGAGTAGGTCCAGAACATGGGTCCAGAACATGGAGTAGGTCCATTGGAAGGGGCCTGCAAAGATCATCCGACTGCCTGAACTCCTCAGGCTAACCAAAAGTTAAAGTATATAATTAAGATAATTATCCAAAAGGGGATGGGAACAGGGATAGGGATCATCGACCCTGCCCACAGCAAGGGGGTTGAAACTAGATGATCTTTGAGGTTCTTTGCAACCCAGGCCATTATATGATTCTATCTATTATATGATCAACCACGTATTTAGGAAGTCTGGCCCAGTGTCTCACCACCCTCACAGTAAAAAACTTCTTCCTAACATCCAGTCTGACTTCTCCTCGTGTTTCTTCATTAACTACTACAGCAAAAACAAGCCACGTGTTCACACAGGAGCTGCACGGCGCCCTGCAATCCCCCATCACGTCAGCCATCCCTTCTTAATTCACCCAAACATTGCTGTTTCTAACAAGCAGTGATACCCCTTATCCCTTAAAAGTTCTCAGCCAGCATCAACAATGGATTTTTCCAGCAACTCTTTGCCTGGAAAATGACACTCTGAAGAGAAGAACCTATGTCCTGTGCTCTTTCAGCTGAGAATTGCAGCCTGAATATCTCTAGACCCTGTTTCTTTTCTGTTTCTTTTTTTCCCATACCTCCTTTCAGAGGTCTTTTTTTTCCTGGAAAATCTATGTGAAATTCCCAAGCTGCCCACGACTCAGAAGATCTAATAAAAATAAGATTTATTAAGAGCAGAGGGAGGAAATCAGATTAAAACTAAAGAAACAGCTTGCATAACTGATCTCTTATACTCAGCAAATGCTCAGGAAGTGCTCGGTGCACACATTAACTGTTTTGTGGAAGCCCTTTCCAGCCTGACAGCCAAATGGAGCAGGCACACAGCCTACAGAGTGTGTCCCCTTTGCAGATATAGCCATCAGCTGCACAAACCCAACAGCACGTGCTCGCATCTTTTCAGCCCCAAATGCTTTTGCCACCTCACAATTCCCTCATCCTTGTAGCCATGGAGGAGGGCCAGCTCCTGGCCACAGGTCCCATGCATGCTATGTGCAGAGCATTAGGACCCCCAGCCCCACAGCAGTGTTCTCGTCACAACCAGCGTCTCTGCTTCTGCCTACCACCAGCCCTTGTTGTGAGTGATGCAGTGCTGTGGCTCATCAGTGTATGCTCTGAGATGCTCAGGATTTCTGCCTCTCGTCCATCTGCCCATCATTCTTTTCTTCTCACACCAGGCTGTGCTTTGCTCTCCTATTCATCCCATTACCCTACAGCTTCTACTTTGGCATGGTTTAGACCCCTGCCTGCAGCACTCACACTGCAAGACTCCATTTCTGACTCATTTTTTTCTCCTGGCAGCATTTTTGCCCAGGTAGGCAGCACTCTGGCAGCAGTGTTCGTGTTCAGGGACACAGCAGCACCTATCTGCCTGCTACCCCGCTGTGGAGGAGGCTGGCTGAGCTTATGAACCGCATGTGCCAAGCGCCAGGAAACAGCTTCAGCTTCCTCCTCATTCCAAACGATGCCCAAACAGGCCTAATTCAGTCACAGTGGGCTCCAGCTCCTGGAAGCAGTTCTTATGATTTACTGTTCTCATTTGGTTGCTTTTGCATCTGTTCCTCAAAATAAGATTTTTGCACTGACGGGCTCCACCAGCCCCATTAACCAGGCATCTCCCTACTTACCCACTGTCAAGCCCAAGCAGCACATCTTTCACATGCTCCCACTGGTGTAAATTCTCCACTTACGGTTTCTTGTGCCTCGTGGAAAACATCTCACTTACATGGGCTGCTACTATAATAACCTTCATATCTTTTTCTGGCTATTTTTCCCCTTCTTTCTCCAAAATGAGAGTGAGCAAATGGATTTCATTTTACATCTCAGCATGCACCCCATCCTCTACCGCTTCTTGGATGCAGTCTTGCTCCACGTTTGTTGCCACCTTAACCAGATGAGGAGGGATGCTTGGGCTTGGAAAGTCAGGAGTGAAGATGGTCACCGTGAGATGAGCTCTGTTTGCAAAATGTTCCACGGTGTAGCAGCAGCTGTGAACCTTTTTTTCTACACCTGCAGGAGCCTGCATGGCCAACTCTTCCTCACTCCACAGCAGAACAGCATGGTTGTCCTAAAGCACCTTTGCCTAAACCTTCCCACCAGTGTCGGTCCTGCAGGTATCTGCCATTCCCAAAGCGGGGAGAGACAATTTGTGCTGTCTGAATTACTGCCCAACCCAGCGTGTGAGAAAGCAGCAAAACCATGCCAGGATATTTACACATTATGTTTTATAATTATATGTCATTTGTGGATTCTGGACTTTTAAATAAACTCAGCCAAACTTCAGCTGGGATTTCTGCACATCGTTATGTTCCATCTAAAAACTTAAGCCCTGATCTGTCTTTTACTGATATCAATCAATAAATGCTTTTGAGGACGTTAAACAAAAGCTGGATTAGATCCACTTGCTAACACTCAAGCATCCCTAACGAGCTGCCTGCTGCATCCCTGAGGCTGAAGCTCCACTGCACCTCATGCCTGCCCACACTGCGGTTTTGGTGTTCTGTAGGACGTGTCCATAGTTTGAACACTGGTAACATCAGCACAGCTTGCTCAGTACCTCGTGTTATTTGGCTCACCGACTTCACGGCTTTCCAGCAAATTTCCCGTTCTGCGTGACTTCCTTCTGCCCTGTGCTATTCCAAGCCTTTATGTAAGAAGCATTGCAAGCCACTTAACACTAGTTTGTTTGGACAGTTGTTCTGCAGCAGAATTTGTTGGATTCAGCAAAAATGCCTTCTGCTGTCATAGCAGCACCAAACACATAAGTGCAAATGACTGACTTGCAAGGGTAACAGCACTCCTGAGCCTTGTAATTATGCACATTGCTGCTATTATATAATTGATCTGGGGATTTCATAAATTATTCTTTTTATAGTTTCTGAGAACACCCAAAGTCAGGTGAGGGAGAGGTTTAATGGCGGCAGGAAGGTACCTGCTGGCTGTGTGTCTGACTGGAAGGGCTTTCTGCCCACCTCAAACCAGCACAGAAAATCACAGTCTTGGCAATGGATGCACTGGGGCTTAGGGCAGCAGTGTTTCATCACAAGGATTCTCCTCCATATCCCTCAGTGTCAGCATGGCCCTGTTGCACCCATCCTGGTGCTGGGCCAGGTGAGTCTCTCCCAGGAGCAGAGGGAGAAACTCCAGCATTTCCCTCCACTGTGGAGGGTTTGTATTCATTTTATTTTATTTTTTTAAATTTGTGCACAAATGGGTTTTGTTTCCAAGGACATCAATCACGTATGAGAACCACACCATGAGAAGCTGGGGATGAAAGAAGGCCTTCAGCCCTGCTGCTCCCAGACACGGCCTGAAACTTTCTCAGCATTTTGGGACACTTGGTGGCCAAGAGAAACGATTGCCTCGCATGTGTCTCCATCTTTAAATCACAAAACGCAGCCAAGACTCAGCAAAACTCTTCTTTAGAGAAATACCACGTGTGCAAACACCACAAGACAAACCACGTCCAGAGAAACCTCCTAAACCTAAACAAAACAAAGGAGAGCGAGAGCAAGAAGATGTCTTGATTACAGAAAAGCAAAGCACCCATTCTCCTTATTTATGGACAAGATGCTCAGGGACTCAGAGTTGCTATAAATCATGCAGCCAAGCAGAAATTTTTCTGAAGCTCTCACATCCCAGACCAACTAACCATGCTCACATTAGCTCAGCAGTTGACAACCATAGCAAAGAACTTGCAGAAAGGATAACATTTATGAACATATCAAAATGATTCATAATGGGCTATTAAAAATAGCAAGAGATGAAAGAGGCAGCCTACAGATAAGCCATTTTGAGATCCTCAGTAATTCAGAATGCTGTTTTAAAAAGTCAAGTTTTAGCTATCACAGAGCCATTCCTGCTGCTCAGTAGATAACAAGGTGGGCTGTTCCCGTTGTGGTAAGGGCTCTCCTCCACCTTGGATTCTTTATTTCATTCTGGCAGCTATCACACAGATACTGAAAAAAGCTGTGCATAACTCACACCCACCTTCCATCTCTTGTGCTCTGTCGTGCAACCATCCAAGCACACAACCGCGTTCAGCCTTTTCTGTGGGCTGGCTCCGCTCAGCACAAACATATTCTAAGGGTTAATTTTGGCAGCAGAGGGTAGCTGGTCAAGTACACTGCATGTGTACCCCCTGGGCAGTGTTCAGAGTCTGTCAGGCACTTGTTAACACACTAACCCATTCATTTTTTGATGAATTTGTGGCGCGTTGGACGTGAGCCAGAGGCTGAGCTGGGAACAATATTTATTTATATCTACACACAATAATTCATGTCTGCCCAAATCACGGACTTTCCCTAATCTGCTGTATTTCAAAACATTTGCAGCTCTCTCAGCCGATTAGCATTGGCTTTGCTTGGCCCGACCCAGTGGAAAGAAATGTAAGACAGTGAGTGCAGCTGAATGCTTTGATTCACTGATAGAGGCTGACGTTCTGTCCCCTGCTGCTCCACCAGTCTGTAATTTAAAGATTCTTCTGAGGTGTAAAGAGCCGTGTTTCGTGTCATGACAAGTAATATTGGACATCCAGCCCTTGTTCTATGAGAGAAGCCCTTCCAAAGTGCAGCCTGAACAGAAGGATGAGAGGTTTGTATGCCGCTGAAGCAAAAAAGGAGCCTGTAAAAGTTACTTCTTGAGAGCTATATCCCCAAAATGAATTACTATCTGCAATTGGGAAGGAAGGAGCTGATGCAGCCTACGCCATCCACTTGATGGATCACAGAGTTTTCATTGCACAGGTTTCCAGCCACCGTGCTCCTCTCTAGCAAATATAAACCTCAATGTTTGGGCTGAGAAGAACTGCACAGCAGTGTATGGAACTACTGGAGGTAAAAAAAATGCCCCGCATATGTGTAGAAGGCAAAAGAAAAAGAGGAAACAGAAAGATTCAGAGCTTTGCTATTCAGGCTTGCAAATTATTTCAGGAAAAAATGCAGCCTAGGTGCAAACAGGTTTAGTGTCCACTGTGACAAGAATGAGACAAATGTGCTGGAACCCAAACTGCATTTCCATATGACCCAAACAGGGTGATGCCTCTGCATGGAGACACTGGTGACTGTAATAGGAGGAACAGCTTCTGAAACAGCATAAACCTTTCGGAAGATCAGTGGCATGGAGGCTAGCATATAAGGAGGGAAATAAAGCACAGATTGGAGATGAGACTTGCTGAGATTCACCTGAAATACCGTGAAAAATCCTGTGTTCTCTCCAATAAACTGTTCACCCATACATACAATGTCCTGGGTTTAAGGACAAATAATCAGAGGTCTCCCTGTCTGCAGCTCTGAGAGGGAGATGGGGGTACAGACACACCTCAGCAGGCAGGTAAGAGCTGAAGCAACACAGGAGGGTTTTATAAAGGCAGATCTGTATTTTTTACTAGTCTGTATGGGGACTGAGTCAAATCACCCTGGCCAGCCTCCCTTATTCACCAGTCCTCCATTTCCTCCATTCGTTTGTCAAGGCACTGTTTGTTTTCAAAACAGCCAACATGACTTATTTATATGTGGTGGTAGCCTGGTCTTTTTGGTCACACATTCACCTTTGAGAGACCTTTGTAATTTTCCATGCAGTCTGAACAGTTCATCTTTGGTATTTCCAAACCAATTCTTCCTTATGGCTGCAAAAATGAGCGTAGTCTAAGTCTGATATTTTATACTTGGGGAAACTTGTAGGGGTTGCATCATTAACAGCAACTTTATCTGACCTGAATTTGGCTACTGCACAGTTTAAGTCCCTTAGGGGACCTTCATTACTAGGCATCTAGGAAGCTTTTGGAGTTTTTTAAATCCTTATAAATGTTCTTTTCAGAACTACACTATAAATTCAGCTTTTTATCATAAACTTTTTCCCTCCCTAAATAAAAACCTCTCAATTTATTTCACTCTATTTCATGACAGTGTTTTAAAACAGAATTTAATGCTTGTGAAGTGCTCTGCAAATCAAAGTTTTGTGTATACGGTCTGTATCGAGGAGGGGACGTTCCGACTTTGGCCAGGGCTTTTTTTATTCTCATTTTATCATTTGAATTAAATTCCCTACATACGTCGGCCAAGATCCAAATCAGATGGCATTAGGTGGTATATAAATAGCATAAGGCACAGTCCAGGTCAGTGATACCTGAATTGAGGAGGGAGGGAAGCACTGCTATCCCTGCTCTACAGGTGGAGACAGCTTTATCCCCAGGGAACTGAAGTGATGCTTATCCCCATTAGGAGCAGGGCAGCCCCTCACCTCCACAGTGAGGGAACAGAAGGTGTTTCAGGGGGACAGAAGGAGCTGTTTGGGCTCCAAAAGGTCTCAAAGAAGAAAAGAGAAGCGCAGACCTACCCCAGCACCAAGGAAGGTCCCAGAGGCTGCATCTCTGCACTGATGCAGCTTTGTCCTGTTGCTAGTTGTGCTCAACAGGGCACCTGGAAAAGTCAGGCGGGGCAGGAGAAGAAGCCTCCCTCATTTTTACTCTAAGGAGTTAAAACTCAGCTCTTTTTCTTTCTTCACCTCCATCCTTTATATACACTTGAAATTGTTTCTCTGTTCTAGACACCACGAATAGAAGCGAGTCAGCCAGGCATGCAGAGTTTGGTACTATATTAAATATGGTGATAGTAACTGATTATTTCCCTATGCAATAGCATCAAAGGACACCTCTATTTACATTTTCTACTCTGCAAAGCCCTCAGCTGTAAGCTCTCTCACTGACAGCCTGCCTTCACAGCAGACTTTGCTGCCAACCTGGTGCCCATTGCTGTGCCCTCCCACAGGTTTTGCCATGACACAGGAGTCCCTGTGTGACAGCCCCAACCTCTCCAACAGTGCAAGGGGCACTGAGTGCACTGGAAAGATTGACCTTCCAAACACGGTATGTTTGCCAAACTCCCTGACTGACCTGGTTTGAAATGGGTTGTACTGGATAACACAGATCATCCACAGCATGTCACATCACGTCGCAGCCCCAGACCCAACAGGTTCATCCCAGGCAATAGCAGTGGGCTGCAGAGAGTCAGCTATTCTACCTTCAGGAAAGGCGCTGTATTTTCAAGCAAAGTAAGAATTTCCCAAATGTAAGACAGGTTCTGGTTTGCCTAACTTTTAGATTTCTCTTTCAGATCCATTCTCCATCCTGCTGAATTATTTCGTCCCTTCCTAACCAAATTGCCTTCCAGCTCAGTGACCTTCAATTAGGCCAAGGTGTCCCGTGGCTCACACAGAAATCCCAGTTGCAAACTGATAGCGGCTGAATTCCTCTTTGCAGTGCAAGATAAGATGTAGGCCAGAGCTGGAGAATACTAATGCCTGCTCCAAAAGGAACAGGAGTGTTTTTCTTAAGTAAAAATGAGTTCAAACATGTAGGTGCATAACCAGAAGGGCAGGGTGTGCTTGGAGCACACACTTGCTATGGAAATGTCAATAATTTCTTCATGGCACAGCAACTATTCATTTCAAAAATTAATGCCACCAGGATTTTGGATGTATTTTATAATAGGTGTGTCCATATATACCCACATAAAGAAGATAACTAAACCAGCACCATCTCCACATAGTGACCCAGTATACATTACCCACGCAATCTCAGTGCCATGAAGGAAAGTGTGAGAAACCTCAATGGATCCATTTCTCAATGGCTTGTTGCATCATGGAGGCTGAGCTGGAGCTGTTAGGATTGGAGACTTCAAAGCTCATGGCAATACGCCTCAAGAAGTGTGTGATACTCGAACAAGCTGAGCTCCTCGATGTCCCTCCATTGCTCAACTTGCATATCAGGCTGTGGGTTTGGGAGCCAGAATTTGGATACTCATTTTCAATAGCCTACATTTCTACCAGAGGCAGAGAAAAGAGAAATTGTCTGCCCTGGAAAATAGCCATCCATAAACAATTTCCCCTAACGTTCTCACTAAGGGTGATGAAAATCCAAAGCAAAGAGTGGGAAAGTAAAGAAGCGAGATGAATTAATTCTCTTTTAAAAAACTTTTTACAACTGATTTCTGGCATGGCCAGTGTTGACATGTCATTGGATCAGCTCCAACTCCAGTTCCAGCTGCCGTGGAAGGTCCACCCAGGAGGTTGCTTAGGACAAGGCAGTCAACTACATGCCTCAAGAATTAAAGAAGGGTAGATGTCACAGGCAATTCCTGTCTGAGGGGAACAGAAAGCCCCCTATGTCAGCATAACTACCTGTAGGAAAGTCCAGTGCCTCACTAGAGACTGGGTCTGGGACCTTGTTAAGAAACTGCCAGGTCTGGTTCACCCCTCTGATTTTTGTACCCCTCTGATTATTGTAAGTAAGTAAGTAAGTAAATAAATAAATAAATAAAATAAAATAGTTGATAGAAGCTTGAGGACTATCAAAAGGGACTTCAAGGGATTGGGGCGGTTAGTTGATGGAGCAGGAGTACAGGTTGCATTTTCCTCTGTCCCTTCAATGGCAGGGAGGGATACTGAGGAGAACAGGAAAGCCTGTGTGATAAATACATGGCTTAGAGGGTGGTGCCATGGCAAGAATTTTGGCTTTTTTGACCTTGGGGTGGTTTACTCAGTGCCTGGCCTAATAGATACAGATGGGTCTCACCTATCTCAAAGGGAAAACAGATTCCAGCCCAGCAGCTGGCAGGGCTTCTCAAGAACACTTTAAACTGGGTGAGAAAGCAAAGGGAATAATGAGGCACAGCTGGTGAGAGAGCCTACCAGAGAAGATGGAGATGCTCCACCAGACCTGCTGTTCATGAACAGAGAAGGACTGATGGGAGCTGTGGAGGTTGGAGGGGAGGAGGCTCAGGGCAGACCTTACTGCCCTCTGTAACTCACTGACAGGAGGTTGTGTCAAGGTGGGTGTCAGCCTCTTCTTCTGAGTAACAGCAATAGGACAAGAGGTGATGGCCTCAATTTGCACCAGGGAAAATTCAGGTTGGATATTAGGAAACGTTTCTTCTTTGAAAGGCACTGGCATAGGCTGCCCAGGGAGGTGGTGGAGTCACTGTCCCTGGACGTGTTCAAGATGTGTAGATGTGGTACTAAGGAACATGGTTGTTGGGAAATATTGCTGGTGGGTGGACGATTGAACTGGATGATCTTGGAAGTCTTTTCCAACCTTAATGATTCTGTGATCCTGAGATAACTGTGTGATGAATGGACAAAGTCCAGGGCTGGATACAAATGCTGCCTTCCTCTCCCACAACTCAGCACTTCTCCCACAAACTATTTAAATCTCCACCAGAAATGACTCTACTCTATATTTGTAGTTTAATTAAAAGTTTCCATACACAGGTTGCTTTTACTCTCACTGGTCCCTGAATGGGGAAATTAAATGTGCAGCAACAGGGGAAGGCTTTGAGATGGTTTTATGGGGAAAGCTGCTGACTCACTCAATGACAGCCCACAAACTGTACCATGCCTGGCCCAAAAGGCCATGGCCAAGAGAGGGGCTGCGTCTGCATAAAGCAGCTCTCTATAACCCCATCTGCAAATCTATATACGTATATTTTTTATCCTAGATAAAAATCCTTGTAACTTTCTACAAAAAGTAAAACAAGAAGGGCATTAATGGCAAGAGTTGCTCTTAAAGTCACCTGTGTTTGCAGACTGGACACCAAATGTGCCTTCTGGGGAAAAAGAAACAAGGTTTTGACCTATTTGTGTGTCCATCTGCAGTTCCTAGCCCTCAAAACTCAGCTCTTGGCCGGATGTAACCGAACCCCGTGTACAGAACTTCTCTGAGCCAATCCACCAGAAAGAAGTATGGCTGTGAGGATGTATTCAGCTCCCATTAGGAAAAAAAAAGAGGCTCGCTTTGGGCACTGGAACAAAAGCAAATGTAATGCAAATCTAGCTTCAAAGAAGTGTGGGAAACAGAGTGGTTTTACCAACATCCCAAGGGCTCGTGCTGCTCAAGGGGGATGTGGGCAGCCCCAGCCCAGCTCTGCGGCATGCCCCAGGGATCAGCACCATGTCATAGCACGGTCTCTACCTAGAAGGATACAGGGTCAGCTGCATGCTCTTGGCCCTGGAAAAATATTTTGTAATAGATGGAACTGGTCCCACTGTGAAGGAGCTTGCCTGAGCATGCATTAATGGTCTTGTTGGAGCCCTCATATGGAGACAGAGGCCCTAAACTGTGATCAGGCATCCGTGGGAACTGTGCTCCATCACCCACATCCTCATCACCCTCTCTGCTCCCAATCTGATGGAGGGAAGAGGGAGATCCCCACGACAGGGCACACAATATTTCTTGTCTAAGCAGAACAATTTGAGCTCTGGGAATGCAGCTTAAGCCAGATAGCTTTTGTAGGTTTTGTAAAAATCACAACAGCTCTGCCTTAACTCCAACCCACACGAAGGCAACTAAAGGACAGCTGTCCAGGCAAGGTCCCTGTGCCCCCCAGGCACCACCTGTGGGTCCCGACTCAGGCTGGCAGTGGCAAGGCAGGCTGCTCGCCCCAGCCTGTAAGCAGAGATTTAAAATTCACATAGACAGCCCAAAAGTCTTGGCTACAGTCTAGTGCCATCAACCACGCACCTTTTATGAGCATTTTATTCATTTCAAAAAGTCACCTGAGTGGAAAAAAGTTATATATATATAAACATGATATAGGGAGTGAGCACGTTACAAATGGGAGCTGGGTCGAAATAAAACCTACTGCAGCACTTAAAGACTATTCTAAATAGATTCACACAAAGCTTTGCTATTTCATAAAACATTAAAGGGTTTAAATGACTTTAAATACATCTCTAGAAATACAGGCCATATTTTATTAAAGGTGTCAGGTCTGTCTAATCTCTCCTGTGTAAGGTGTTCATTTTGCAGTAGCAAAGGCACAGAGATCATTAAGCCCATCTCCAGTGCTAAGGAAGCCTTTGCCAGCTACCAAACTCTCTCCTCATTAATATTTTAACATTTGAGGTAATGCTGAGAAACTGTCCTTTGTCACAGGCACCGGAGAGATTAGCAGTAAATCTTTTCAAAGAACTACTGCCTCCTCTGTGCCAAAGGATTAGAATTTAAAATTGCCCTGGTTCCCCCGTGACACAATGGGGCATGGCCACCAGGCAGGTACTGGCACTAGCAAAGAGGGTTGTTAGCCTATCAGTGCAGTTTTGGGGTTTCTTGTGGCTCTGAAGCCTCCAGTGCCAGACAGGATGCTGGGCGAGACAGATCCCAGTCTCACCCAACGCAGAGACGCTGGAAAGCAGCAATGTGAAAGCCAGAAAACAAGCAGGATACAGAGGGAGACCTAAGGACGGACTGGGAACAGTTGCCTTCTGTTAGGGATAAATCTGACCTGGTGCCCACAGAAAACAAACAGTGCAACCTCCAGCTTTGAAAGCAGGAGCAGAGGGGAGTGACAGCAGGGAGGGGAGCATCAGAACATGGAGCGTTTTGGAGGGAAGGTGGCGAGAGGGCACAGCAGGCAATCGGGACACAATGGGGACATATCAGCAACAGCACGAGGGCCACTGGGTTCTGATCAGTTCAATTGTCAGAGCAACTTCAAGGCTACCATGGGACAAGGCTACTATGGGACAAATCTCTTCCCAGCACCTCAGATTTCCCCATCTCTGGCATGGGAAAAGCAGCTCTTCTCCCACACATGGAAGGTCTCTGTGCAGATGATGATACATCAGAAAATAGCACCACTCATGCTTAGAGCTGCCTCAATAGTTACATGCGGCACCCTTGTGTGCTGTGCGATGCATGCAGTGCCTGGAAGAGTCAATGTTAATGACTCTTTGGCCCAGTTAATGGCCAAACTGGGCAGTGGAAATAATGCAAACACCTTCTGTCTCAAACTGTGAGGCCTAGAAAGGAACTTTCATCTCCTAAATGCCATCATCATTGCACTGATGATAAGATGGGAGGATCCAACAAAGTGGCACAGTGTAGAGATGACAGAATGGGACAGAAAGAGATAACCCAGTGATGGGTGACAAACCCTGAGGAATACCGAGAGACAGATATCAGAAAGTGTTCCATCAGCATAATGCAAGCGCCTCTGAGAGGCACCAAAGCCATGGAGGACAGCAGTAAGACAACAGATGTTCTACCACAAGGACAACGGAGGGGGAAAAAAGCAATTACATGCAAAGATGGCACTCCAGGGCTTGCATGCGTGGCTTTCTAAATTAAAATAACCAAAACAAAACAAACAAACAAATCAAAAAAACAGCCACAACATCAGATCCGAAATGTTTTGGTATGCAATGTATGAATTTCCTCTGCGCACACGTTTTATGACCTCGTTTGCTGTTGGTGGGATGCAGCTGACGGGCAGGCTGTTGCTGCGGGGCTGAGCAAGGTGTGCTGCTGCACGCATAGGGAGAAGAGAAAGCGACAAAAATCACAAAGGGAAAAGCATTTGTGTGCAGGAAAATATGTAAACGGAAAGGCAAGCGAGGAAGCTTGCAGACTGCAAATGAGCCAGCTCCACTGAAAATGGTTGTAGGAATATGTCCGACCAACAGCACTGATCAGCATCGTGCTTTGGAAGCTGCACTCCTGGCTCTGTGCAGCGATGGCCGTGGAGGCAGATGGACGCCATTCAGCAGGGCACAGGCATTCTAGGAAAAGTTATACGGCCGCCTTCTCCTCGCCCAGCGGGTCAGCTGCACCATTTTATACTGCCCCAACATGAAATGCGTTGGCTTACGGCCACCAATTCAGGAGCAGCCTTGAACCCTACTTTCTGCCCCACTTCAGGTGAAGCAGATTTATTCTCAACTCACCGCAGATTTGCAATTCAGTGTTTATTTGCAGGATGCCTGGTTCCTTGGGCAGCGATGCCGGGAGCACCGAAGGTTTGTTTTGGATCCCACATTGATTGCAAAGGAAGGGTTGGTTGTGTCAGATTCCTTCTGGTCACATTTGCTGTGTGGTATACACAATAAGTGTCTGTTAGGAGTCAATGAAAATACCATTGAGGTTGCATTAACATAGCTAATAGCTGTGTTAATAAATGCCATATAATAAAATGAGAAGGAACATTTTCAGCCAGATCTGAAACTATGTGAAAAACGCATTTGATGAATGAAATCCATTTCTGACTGAATGGGAGCTTTATGACATACTGACAATCTATCTGTGTCTAATTCTTGCTGGGTAAGTATTTGCAGCTCAGCTTTTTAGGATATATTTCACAAGAGCTGCTATCTGCTCAGCCTTTTTCATAGGCTGCTTGGCAGGAGATGCTGGAGGATACCTGCAGCTGTGTCCCCTTTGGAGACAGAACAAACTGAAGCCACCCAGCAGTATATCAAAATGGCAGATGCATAAATGTGTCCCAAACTTTGCCCATACGAGCTGACTCTGCTTCCCTATGTCTTGCAAAGGCTGTTATTATGCAGCAGTGTATTCCCAACCTGACAGCTATGATTTCATCCCCTGACCTGAAGACAAAGGAGCGTTTTCTTTAAATTATTCCTACTGGAATTGTCAAGGTGAGATGGGGTATAATTAATAGGCAGGAAGTCTCGGATTTAGGAAGAATATCCATTAATAGTAGGTTTATGTGCCTCTTAGCAGGTTCCATTTTGAATCACGTTGTTTCATATTTGGGATTATAGAATCATAAAACCACAGAACGGTTGGAGTTGGAAGGGACCCCCAAAGGCCACCTGGTCCCACCCCCTGCACTGAGCAGGGACACCCACAGCTCCATCAGTGCTCACAGCCCATCCCCTGACCTTGGCTGTCTGCAGGGACGGGGCATCACCACCTCCCTGGGCAACCTGTGCCACTGCCTCACTGCTCTTAATGTAAAAACCTTGTCCTTATCTCCAATCTAAATCTCCCCTCTTTTAGTTTGAGAACATCTCCCTTTGTCTCAGCACAGCAGACCCAGCTAAAGAGACCATCCCCTTATTTCTTTTAGCCCTCCTTTAGTTATTGAGAGGCTGCTCTCATCTCTTCCCAGAGCCTTATCTTCTCCAGACTGATTCTCCAGTTTGTGTTAAAGACACAGATGTGAGAACTCATGCAGTTACCTGCAAACAGTGCCCAGAGCTGCCACCCACCTCCTTTTAGACAAACCAAGAATTAAAGCAACGATCTGTTTTCAAGAAATCTGAATCGCATAACCCATCTGGTGATGGAAGAGTCACCCAAACAGCATCGCAGGAGGAACTCACTCTGTGCTGGCATTACGGCTCCATGTGCTGGCCAGATGCTTCCATTGGAGCACCGGGGAGTCGGTGCTGCTGTGATCTGCTAATTGTTTTGACACCAGGGGAGTTGAAAAGCACTGGTGAACACTTGGCTCAACTGAAATGTGTGTTTTAGTTAAACGACCCCAGGGATGATCAGAGTCAATTTTCCTGCTTGTGTCTGCTGCCCTGGTGCTTGAGGTGGTTATGGTCAGTGCTATAGAAAACAAGCGAGTATTTAGTTAGTTCTGTCTGCATAACACACAGAGAATGGGAGTGCCTGTTCAAAGCCAGAGGCTCCAGCTCAAGGAGCCACTTAAGCACATGCCCTAATCAGGACACCACTTGAGTGCATTCATGCTTATCTGTAAGCACTTGCTTGAGTTCCTCTGGGCTGTGTGGGGCTCGCACCCAGGTCTGAACATCAGCACACACTGAAGTGCTTTTCAGAGACGTTTTCCAGAACCAGGACCTAAGTGAGAAAAATGAATGTGTCACATCTGACCACATTCGAATATATTGCTGCTGCTTTTGCAACTTGAGGAAATACTGACAAACTTGGTTTCCCTTCTGGTCTTATAAATTATTTTCCACTTATCCTCTTGCTCTCTCCTCAGACACCCGGGATGGAGGAGGACTTTCACTGCAGAAGATGACTTCAGTTCTCTGCTCATTTGGGTGCGGGTTGGAGAGCAGAAGAATCTTGGCTCTGGAAAGAATTTGTTTCAGACTCATCCATTAAAACCAGCGTGTTGATTCTTCCACAGTTGACTTGTAATGACTCCCAGGAGTTTCCCTCCCAGAAGTGAGGTCAAACTTATTGACTTTTCTTTCTGTCCTCGCAGCTTTTCAACACTGGACAAATGATTGCTGTGATAATTAAACTTTCACAAATCCAAGGCACGGCGATGGTAAGGAAGGACTTTCTCCAGCACCACGAGCCCTCACTTGATAAACTTGCAGCCTGTTAGAGACTAAGTATCCTTCTTGAGCAGCAAAGTTGTTAATTAGAGACAGTTGCCGTTTAAAAACAAAATGCTGAGCTCATGAAATTCCCCTGCCTGATGCAGCGCCTTGTTCTGACTCTTGCTGAGCTCTTTGTTGCAGTAGTCATGCTATTTCTAATCATTGCACAGTGGAATCAGGACACAGAGAAGTCTTCCACCAGATCAAGGGAATGGGCTGCCCAGGATTCAAACAGGATGAGTTAAGATCAGACAGAGGATTTTGAAGGGATATGGCTTCTTACAGTGGCAACATGTATGTCAACAAATTACAGATGTGGTTAGGAAGATCTTCCCTTTGGTTGCAGCTGTGGAGCACCTGGATGCAGCCATCTCATCCAATCCTGCATTTTTAAGGACCCAGGGCTGTTCTGCACTAAAATGGAAGTGCTGCTAAAACTGTGTACACTAAAAGAAGTCCTGTTTCTGCCTTACCTTCGTTCTTCCACCTTGACAGAATGGTTTTAGGGTCAGCTCAGTGCAGGCAAGCTCTCAGGTACCTCTCAGAGGTTTGCACTGAAAGGCTTCAGAAGCTGTCTCCTATCTTGCATGTGAAATCAGTGCAGCTTTTTGTGGTCTTGTTTCCAGCCTGTAGGCCTGAGGAGTTTTCCATGTCTGCGTGATGAGTATGAAGTTCCTGATCACAGCCTGGACCTCTGCATCCTATTTTGGAGCTCAGTATCCCTGGAGGGCTGAGCCAGGACAAGGAGTAGAGTGAATCCTCCAGCTCCCCTTGGCCACAGGTACCCTGATTTCAAGTGCTGAACTGCAGACATCTTCCTACCACTGTCAGGCAGTTTGGTAGCTGCAGGCAAGACTAAAAATACATTGGTAGCACAACAGCCCTGGGAAAGGCTGCCCCATCTGCAGCATCCCATCCTGGTCTCCTCCATTTTTCTCCCTCCTAACACACATCACAAGGCACTGCCAAATTCCTCACTGAGACAATCAGTTCTTCCCCCTCCTTTCATGACAGCTGCACCTCAGATGCCCTCCTCCAACCAAAGCTGTGTGTCAGAGCCCCCCAAGCCAGGAAATTCCCACTTCCCTCCCTGACAGGGATACCTCCTCCTGCAGAGGCTTCACCTTTTATAACCCTATCCATCACATTAACTGGGCCTCTCACACCTGACCAGTGTGATCCACTTCAGCCTCTCCATCTTGGTAGTGGAGGAATCAACCACGCTTACCACGAATCCTTTAGAGCTGCTCTCTTGAAGTGGTCTGAAAGCTGAAGCTAAACAAATGTAGACTGAAAGCAAGGTGAATTATTTTTCTCCCCAGCAGTTACCTGTCTTAGCTCCAGCTGGGACAGAATTGTTTTCTTCAGTGTCTGGTATGATGCTAACACACTGATGTTTACAGTTGCTGCAAAGCAGTGCTGTACAGAGCCAAGGCCATTTGCAGTGAAGGGCCCAAGGAGCTGGGAGGGAACAGAAATAGGACAACTGACTAGAACTAGCTAAAGGTGTATTCCATGCCATACGACGTCACGTGGAAGGAGTTTTTCCCAGTTCTCTCCCTCATCTCACTGGGAAGGGGGGGAGCAAACAAAGGACTGTGTGGTGCTCAGCCACCTGTCAGGTTAAACCACAACATGACCCTAATTAATCTTTGGAAGAACTTGCAAAAGCTATGGCAGATTTTTCCATCACTGGAAGTTTTGAGGTCAGGATGGGATGCTATTCCATGCTGTGGGTCAAACAGGAATAACTCCCACAGGCTAGGAACGAGACAAGGTGGTCATTATGATCCCTAATGTTAATGAGAACATGTCAATACTGACCTTGAGGAGGTTATCCCAAAGTCATCCCAGGTCTAAATCCAGAAATCGACCCTGGCAACGTGAGAAGCATCTGCAAAGGCTCCCAGAGGCAGGAACTCCAGGTTGGATGGGGCAGAACATGCCCTGTTCAGCACTTGGATTCTGGAACTCAACAAGGTTATCTCCAGACACTTGGGCCCAGATGGGCTCCTGGACATCCCACAGACTGGCAGCTGTGATGCCAATTAAGAGATTTTAAATATGCTAACAAGCCTATCATTGTAAGGCCTCAGCAGTATTAGTATTTACAAATTTACTTCAGCTGTTTTCATAAGGCTTCAGAAGCAAAACATGTTCCTCCAGCCCCAAGCAAACCTCCTGTCTCCATCTTGTTCTCCATCACACACAGTACTTGGGCATTCAGTCCCTAATTTCGTCAGGAACTAGTGAAAGCCTGATGTTATTGCCTGAGACGAGGAAGAATTGAAACATACAGCCTGAGGAGGTGATGACTCAGAGGCTGGTTTACCAGTGGTCTCAGTAAACACGTGTTTACAGACACCTCTTTCAACCCTACCGGCTGCTGTGGGTTTTCTTGGCATGACGGGAGGTGACACTAAATGAAAGAGTCTCAGTTGCACAGGAAGAAATCCAAGATCTCTTGTGATGCAGGGACAGATTACAAGAAAGTGCCCACACTGTCCGAGCAGGATATCCTTTACGTGGAGAGCAAACTGCTATAAATGAATGAGGACACCTTGTTCTGAATGAATCACACCTCTGTTTTCACTTTGCTGCCTCTGTGCTCCAGCCCCGTGGAAATATTTTTCCTTAAAGACCTCCTGACATTGTCACAAGCTTTGCAGATTGCTTGTGTTTCGTACATGGGAAAAGTCACTTTTGGAAGAGCATTTAGGTGAAAGAAGATAGACTTTTCTGCATTGAGGAATAGCTCCTCATAAATCTGCCAGAGCACATTCATCTGTCTTGCAAGCTTGCCTCAAGCCCCCAGTATCTCTCCTCATCAAGGTCACATCTGTTTAAACGTGCACAGGGAGTCTGAGCCAGCCACTGGGGAAACATTGATTTGTGATCCTGTATTGCAACAGCCTGAGCAATTAATATGATCAAAACATCCCATTCCATGTCATTATTACAGACCTCATGATATTTATTTTCATTACCTACGACTTAAAGATGAAAAGAGCAGCAGAGGCTCTAGCATATGGCTGTAGGTGGGAGAACCCTAACTTGTCTCAGCTGCCTACATGGCCTTAAATGAAGAACAGTTCTGATAGCCCAGGGCAGGAGCTGAGGGATATTTCAGCCAAGTCATGAGGCCACCATTGCTGGTTTTCAGCTGAAATGCCAATGATGTGGGTCAGAACATTGGAACAGCAGCGCTGGTACAAATCAAGGGAATAGAAATGTACTGCCTAAAACTCCAGTACTGCAGGGATACTTATTACTCTGCCTGACTTTACTCACCCATTGTTTTTGAATGGAAGGAAGTGTTGCCCCAGCAGAAGAACCACCATTGAAGACCTGAACAGTTCTCACTGGGAGCAAAGCCATCGCTTTGGGTACCGCACAGATCAGCATTCATCTTTCCCAGTCAAGAAACACTCTCAGCAAGGAGCTCTAATGGAGGTATCCCCTCCATGGTTCAGCTCTGCATGCAATCCCAATCCTTCAAGAAGTCCCTTCATCCTCGAGGTTTGTCTGGGCAGCTTTTCCTCTGAGCAGATCAACACAAGTGAGATGTGGAAGCAGACGGAGGGGAAGCGTCGTTAGCATTCATTCGTTGCTTATGTTGTACAGACTGTCAGAGCTAATGAAATTTTATGACAGACGGGCAGCAATCAGCTTCTTGGTGTTATTTATCTTTCTCACTCCTGGCTCTGCATCCCAGGTAATTCTTCATTCATCTTTAAAAATGCCAGGATGACTAAGCACAGCATCCACCCACCCAGAGAACCAGCAAATTGTGTCAATGCATGGCGATGATTAATAATCACCTGGCTCAAGCGATGAGTGACTGCAAGGCAACGCATTCCCTCTGTCTCATTTATCCCCAACCCCCCCCCCCCCCCCTTGCCCCACTTCCTCTCTCCCACTGAGTTCCCAAAAAACTTCAATCACATCCATTACCGGGGGCTTTCGCCTCCCCCTTCTGCCATCTCTCCTCAAACTCCAACAGATGTTTGCAAAGACGTTCCTCGGGCTGACAACACGCACGGATGGCGCAGTGGGCACGGGCGGCCCCCGATCTGCATCATTTATCCTGCAAGGTGCCAGCAAGGCTTGGCAGGTCCATTTGTAACAGCTTTGTAGTAGATTATGAAAATTGATGCAAAACATATGAGGGAAGCTAGCTTCATTCACCACCTGTTAATGCATGTTTGTATCTTTACAGAAACTGCTGAACTGGTAAAGGTTGCCTATGCTCAGGCTGCTTAGCGCGAAAGCAGCGAGAAGAAAAGACAAGGAACTTAAAATATACATTTTTGCCTCAGAATGGAAGGATTTACCTTCTTACAGTACATGCCATGTAGAGGAGTAAAGATCTGTATGGATCTTTAAGATGCAAAGACCTTTGAGCCCCTTCCAACCCAAGTCACTCCAAGCTGGGGTCTGCAGTGCGCTCGGCGCTCCATCTCATCTCTCAGCATCAGTCAACAGATACTGATTTTCACTTGGCAGTGCATCAAACCAAGGCTGATTATCTCCAAAATTCTTCCTTAAAATATTATCTGTAGGCTGCAGAGCTGCAACACAGCTGAAATGAATGAGGCAGTCAGCTCTGCCTGGAGCTGGAGGGCCTGCAGACCTGACTCTTTGCTTCTCTTCTATTTGTTCCATATCTAGGACTAGAGAGCCAGATTCTTGACACTACTATGAATGAGCATTTCTGCTACCGATTTGGAACCATGCACTCAAAATCAGTCGTATTTAAGCATTAACAATTAAGAATGTTATGATAAGAAAGGAGAAACATGCTTCTTAACTTGTGAGATTTATTACTTCTGTACGTGTATGTGACGGCTCTGTTCTTTACACAGAAGGGATTATGATGCTCTGAGTGTTCACATGGGTGTCCCAGGTTAGGGCGTGGGGATGGGGGTCTCAGTAGCTGCCACCATCCTGCTTTGCCAGTCCTGGAGTTTGAGCAGCTGCTCTGCTTGAAATTTTGCTTCTCTGGAATTGCAGCAGAGGGTTTTGGTGACTGACAGGATGACCTCTGGGAATGAGAGAAATCAAAATCCCCCCAAAAGGGACACTTTCATCCCCCCCCCCCCTCCTTAGACCTGGAGATGATGGATCTCATGGCTACAGTTCCACAGTTATTACATACTCTCAGGAACAAACTGCTGGGACCACAGCATGAACTATGAATTATAAATTATCAAAACCCTTTTAGCAGCTTAAGGAAAACAAGAGCTCCGTTTGGAGCCTCGAGGCCACACTGCTTTTCCCCCTGCTCAGCAAAAGTCACAGTGGAAAGTCCGAGATTCCTTTTGTCAATGGGACACATCCAGCTCTTCCTCCCAGCTGATGTAATGATGCAGTGGGAGCTCTGTGATGTCTTCCTCCATCACATCCATGCTGGGCATTAGGTGGAACCAGCACACATGCCAGGCTCTGTGGGCTCGCAGGTGCCCAGACCCAACAGGTGTTATCTTTTCAGACAGGAACTGCAAAATCTCTAAGGAAACTGGGCCTGGCTCCCACTCCAGGGTCTAATTTAATGAGCAGCCTCCAATTGACTATAAAGGGTCTGGACTCTATCACAAGCAAGAAATCAGGGTCTGGATCTAATAAGAATGTCTTCACATTTTGTTTTGAAGTCTGCTTCAAGGAGAGACAACTGGATGCAGAAAGCCAGTTTGCTCTGTGTTTATGAGTGGTTTGACTCACTTTTTCCAGCACAGACATTCAACCAAGCCTCTCAGTCCACATGCAGCCCTAGCCCACCCCATTCATCAGAGCTGCACTGACTCTAAGAAATACAGTAAGATTGGCCAAGAAGTGCAACGCCTGTCCTGCTACAAATGTCCCTGGCTCACCAGCACCTGTAGCATCCACTTACTTCACCATCAGCCCTCTATTGCCATGCAGCTGGGATGGAGTTAATCCCTGTAGGGTGCAGAGGCAGCCAAGCCCCACTGCTATGGGATGCTCTAGGACCTAAGGAGTTTTCCCACTTGCCTGAATTGGCCACGTGGACTAAGCAGCAGCTCCAGGCTGCCCATGCTTACAAGGTTTAATTTCCTAATTGAAATTTCATGGAAAAGCTGCACCTTTCTGATTAGTCACCCCAGCATGAGGGCTGCCTCATAACACAGACATCTGCCCTCCGGACTAACCTTTCTAGAAGCTGCATCAACAAAGTAATGCTAATAAAAATATCCATCTGTGCTTAAAGATAAACAAAGCATTAATACACAAAACTGAGGCTTAGATTATATTAGAGTCAGCTTTAATGATATTACACATCTGTTAGGATGTATTTCCCACCCGGACCATCTCTCTCATGCTTTTTAAATATTTTCATAGGAAAAAGTGTGTGCATTTCCCTGGAGCCCTTTGCGTGCGTCACAGCCGCTGCTCCGAGAGCCCCTTCCCTGCTGGGATGGAGCCTGGGCCTGCAGCCCTGCAGGAATGTGCCCACCAGCCACCATCCCCAGTAGCCCTGCTTGGGTTTCAGAGCCTTCAAAGGCTCTTTGCTTCCTTTCCCTCGACAACAGGGGAAGAAATCTTCAAACCCCAGAAACCAGACACTGCTCCAGTGCCTGCCTGTGTAAATCCAGAGAAGACAGACTGTGGTTGTCCCCCTCTCCCACTTGCTTACGGCAAAGCTGTGGACACAAACTCCGGCTTTTTGTCCCTGTGACATCCTTGTGCAGTGTATTTAGGATGTCAAAAATGCGGATGCCCTTCGGATTTGCCCTGGTTTGTTGTAACAGCCCACCAGCCCCTCCATAAAGGAGGAAAGCTGATGTAATGTGATAGCAATGAAGAGAAGCGATAAATCCACATCTTCCAACAGTTCTCCTAAAAGGCTGATCTTATCCTGTTACCCACAAAGACGTCTGGAAATTGAAGCCTGGGATTCATAGGATTGGGACGTAACTCTGCCTTCCCATCTGTGAGATGGGAATAGCAGCCCTTCCCAGCCCTACAGGGTGCTGAGCTGTGGGACAAGCAGCATTCCATTCCACCAGGCCTTTTGAGCTATAGTTGAAAAAGCAAAATAGAACATCCCAGTCCTCATCACTGAAGAAACAGCTGCTTATTCAGCACCAGAAACCCCAGTGCTAATTACAGACCAATATCTGACAGTGCAGAAAAAGGACTGTCAGATGCGAAGTGTTTGACTGCGCCCACTCCATCACAATTTCCTGCTGCCATTTGAATTTCCCTGAGCTCCAGCTGAGTGCAGGGCTCACCCAGGCCTGGCTCTTCCATCCTGTGGGCCACGGGACAAAGCTGGAGGTGCCAGGTGCCCCACACCGCCCTTCTTTTGTGTACAGCCACACTACAACCACTCTCTCCTCAGGAGAGCAACAACCCTATCTGACTGTTGTATGGATATACAGGAGCAGCACGTGCTGCTATGGAAAGCCAGAAGCTGAAACCCTGGCTTAGAGCTAGAAAAATATTTAGGAACCTTTATTTCCTCCACTACAGAATCACTATAGAAAGCTATCTATATGGAACTGGAGAAGAGTCAGTGCTTGCTCAAGTGCCTTAAAACCCATCTAAATGAGCTATAAAATAGAAAATAGCAGCACAGAAAAGGGAAATAACCTGGAGCAATCAGGAATTGCAGCAAATCCAATATGCTTCAGATAGCCCAGTGTCCCACGCTCCTGTGCTGAGCTCAGAGCAGGGGGCTGAAATTTCAGCTTTATGCATTACAGTGCTGTGTTAGACGATGTGCAGATGTCGAGCCATCCAAGGAGCTCAATAGATGCTTAGAAAGATGCCTTAAGTATCTGTGTGCTCTCCGGGAGGTGGGAGAAAGCAGGTAGCAAATTCTCCCATTTCTGCCTATCCCTGATTAACACAGTGTGGGATGTCACTTTCCCATCTGGAGAGATATGGCTCAGGTATCCCACCGTTAGCACAAGCAGGGTGTCATGCCAGTGCGACTCAGTAGCTTCCTTCCAGGGGAGACGACAGCTCACAGGAAGCGGCAGATTGAAATACCAGAGTCATCCCAGCTAAAAGGACCAAAAACCAGAGCACTGGTTTCCATGACAGAAAATTATATTCCTCTCGTGGAGCATTAGCAGAGGAAATGGAGAGACTTCTGCAGCTTGCAGCCAGCTGACGGTTCTCCTAGAATATTTACAACATCACCGGTGTATTGACAGTGATGTCTGTGGTGGGAGAGGGCAGCAGTGCCCCGGAAAGCCCTGTGGCCTTGGGACACTGTGACAGCAGCAGGGTGATGGGACAGATGAGGAAGACACCTCAATAGGACTCCACTCCTGAATCCTACAGTAGAGAAGGAGCTGAAGGAGATTTGGGAGCAGCAAATCTCCTGGCCCAGGAGAGCAGCTGTGCCACCCATGGGTCTTCCTGCACAGCAAGCAGCTCCCAGCCCCGTGCCCAGCTCCTGCCCAACGTGGGTGATATCTGGAAGCCGGGTTTCTTCAAAGGGTTAATTCATCTTTTGATGCAGCCAGCATTCTGACAAATGCTCCTTTCCCTATCACATTCAAACACACACCATTTTAGAAGTTAATAAACCCATCTGCTACCAAATAGCCGTGGGTTTTTGTTTTTTTTTTTCCAATTTCACTCCATTGGGATGATAAGAGGTTTAATGTCTTTGTGCCTCCTTCTTCCAGTAGCTAAATCAGGTGTAACTGTCACTGCAGAGAACAGCACTTTTTCCCTATTACGCCTCCAGTTCTCACCTAAGGCTCTAAAGGTTGCAGGGCACAGCCTGAAGGTTGACCTTTCCTCCCATGTGCTCTCCAGTGAGCCCAGCAGAAGCTGGGTGTGCTTGGGGTGGCAGCCACCTCCTTTTTGACCCCCAACCCAAACAGCACCCAGTGTAGACAGAGCCCATCATTGTCCTCCTCCACAGCACAGTGAAGATAGCATGGCATGGGGATGCTCTCCTTCTCCAATGCAGTTTGGTCACAAGGAATCTGCTGCCCTCTATTATTACCATAAGTAAGAGCAATCCAGGATTTAAAGCCCACAGGATGCCTAATAGTTGAAGTTATAGCACTGCAGCACCAGAGTTTCTGCAAGCACCTTAGAATCATAGTCATTAAAGTTGGAAATGACCTTCAAAGTCATCTAGTCCAATTGCCCACCCACCAATAGTACTGGCCACAGACCACATCCCTCAGTGCCACATCTCCACATTTCTCGAACACCTCCAGGGATGGTGACTCCCCCACCTCACTGGGTAACCTGTTCTAATGTGGTACCACTCTTTCAGAAGAGAAGTTTTTCCTCGTATCCAACCTGATCCTCCCCGGCTCAACTTGAGGCCATTCCCTCTCATCCTATTGCTGTGTCCCAGGAGCAGAGGCTGACCTGTCCCATCCCACTGGCAGAGGAGCACCATGGTGCCATGGCCATGCCAGATTCAAGGGGCTGATGGAAAGCAGCCATAGGAACACCACAGGTGCTGGCTGTGTGGCACAGCACATTGATGGAGTTCCATTGGATGAGAAGGGCTGGGTCTGCAAAGCACGAAGTGAACTATTTAACTTGAAATAATAGTTGTTATTCTGGTGTCGCGGGTTAAGCAAGATCTACCTGTGCCCGTGACAGGGGGGCAG